>CM071569.1:144075497-144282370 GCA_036426205.1 Ascaphus truei | reverse complement strand
ATATACATATATATATATATATATAGTGATACCGCTGTCACATTGCAAGATCTTGTGTTACACCACTTCACACCTTCCCTGTGTATGCTCTAAGCACAACTGGTCATACACAGTTGGACAGACTTCACTCGCAGAGTCTGTTATTTCACTACGGCTGGGCGGGCATTTTAAATTCCAGCATTTATTTTCAAACCCATAGTTTCCACTGCTCAGTTACTTTTTAACTGCCTGCATTAAACTCCACCAATTGTGATAACGCTGTCACGTTGCAAGATCTTGTGTCCCAGATTAAGGCAGAAAACTCTGTCTTTCCTTATACAGGGTTTATTTACAAGGGTTAAATAACACAATAATAGGCCCACCGTCCCTTTATGGAAAAACAAATCCTAAAAATAAAGCCTACTCCTTTCAGGAGACTATCTAAACATCAGCTCCCTCTCTAATTTTCGCTGGCCAACTAAACTGGTACCCAGCTTTAAATAACCCACCCGGTTAGCAACAATATCAACAGTCCCTAGGCACCCAAATATACATTATTTAGTCTTTATCTGTTGTTGGGACTCCCACGAGAGTTCAGGAAATCCCTCTGGATCCAATGTCACAACAGACTCACGTCCTTGCGTCTCCCTGAGTGTAAACCCAAGTGATTTAGAAAGGCGCTAAAACACAGTATAGTGATAAAAAATAAAATAATCAGTGAATTGTAAGGTGAGTAAGAAAAATTCTCAACCTTCACAGGGAATTTGTACAGGTTCCCTCATAGGCAGTAACGGACATCCAAAATGTGAAGGGAGCGATGTTTCAGGAACACCCCAAAAAGAAAAACACAACAATAGTGCAGCAAAATCACACAATAGTAGAGCAGTGAAATCTTGGCTCAAGTAGGTCAACAGGACAGGCTTTTAGCTAGGTCACTTGGAAACAGGGAGAGTTTCTGCTGCCACTTTGTGCTGCGTAGGGACGGACCTAGGGGTGGTCATTTCAATTATGGCCTGTGGGGATGCACCCACTGGGCCCAGGAACTGACATTCAGACGGCGCCACTACAAAAAGTAGTTCCGGCCGTGGAGGTGAATTGCAAGAAAGCGTACCTTGTGCAAAAAGCTGCTGCAAGGAGAAGGCGGGAACTAGCCGCGGGAAAAGACTCCAGCTCTGGGGAGGAAATGGGCGCGAAAACGCAGACCGCGCCCACCAGGACTGAGAGAGGTGCGGCCTTAATTAAGGGGCATGATATTCCCCTGTGGTTTCTTTATTAAGATACGACTGCAGGAACATTCATACTGGCTATAACTACATCCTGATTGTTGAGCAATGTGTTTATCCTAGGTTATCAATGAAATGATATGTATATTCATATACTATGATATACACCTTAAGAGATCAAGCAGTTATTATTTTGCCGGGATTACACTATAGATCCTATTACTATGGTCTTTAAATTGTAATAGATGTTTATAGATAGTAGTTTATACCCATGATGACAGAGATATATTTATCTTGAACAGTCACCTATCTAGCCACTTTATACGGGGTCATTTTAACGTATGAATGAATTTATGTGTTTTTAACTAATATTTGAATTAATAAAGCTTTATTATTTTCTGGTCTTCTCGGGTACTATGGGTCTAAAGACCCACACAGTAATTATCTGTTGGATCAATGTTATCCGTCTACTTTAACCCAGCATTGAGTGCTATATATAGAGGAAACCTTTTTTGATCCCCTTTGGATCAACCCTGTCATTATTCATTTTTGCATAGCCAGTATAACCAACCCCACACTGATGAGACCCATTAAGGTCGAAACAGCTGTCTGTGGGTGGGTTTACTGGATATGCATCTTAACCCTGGCTGTGCTCAAAGCTGTGACCATGCTGCAAGCTTAAGCCTATAGGGAACCATGTTAATGGGTTTGAAGCAAAAGGTGGCACTGTGTGCTCATTTGCATGTCATTTCCCAGAATCCCTTGCTGCAGTGGAAGTGCTGTGTGCTGGGTGAAAATGGTGAAAGGTGGGGTTGCAGACCTGTCTAAGACATGCAAATGAGCATACGGTGATATTTGATATATATATATATTTATTTTTTAAGTTATGGTGGGTGAAAAAGGCGACAAGAAACCTCCACCATCACATATAGCAAATAAAAAGATCACTTGTGAGCACATTCACATGTCTTAGACAGGTCTGCAACCCTGCTTTTCACCATTATCACCTGGCATACGGTGCTTCCACTGCAGCAAGGGATTCTGTGAAATGACATGCAAATGAGCACACTGTGTCCTTTTTTGCCTGAAATCCATTTTTACATGGAACCCTTATAAACTAATGCTCGCTGTTAACACAGCTTAAAAACACCATAACTTCAAATGTGTATGGTAAATCCTACCCATCCTTGAAAATTGCAAAGCTAGTACAACCAACCTCACACTGATGAGACCCAAAAGATCGAAACAGCTGTCTGTGAGTGGTTTCACTGGCTTTGCATCTAATCCCATGCTTTACTTAAAAGCTGAGTTAACAGCGAGCTTATAAGGGTTCCATGTAAAAATGGATTTCAGGCAAAAGGTGAAACGGTGTGCTAGCATTTTTGCAGCAAAGACACTGATAATAATAAAATCCTTTAGACACCATAAACTTTTAATGAAAACAAATTCGAATTTATAAACATTGACTGTCTGATAAAAATCCAGAACTGTCAAATTAACATATAATTTTGATTTTTCCACAGGGTAAACTTATAGGAATTTGTGGAAGTGTTGGGAGCGGTAAAAGTTCTCTAATATTATCCATACTGGGTCAGGTAAGCTTAAAATGTTTTTTTATTTAAACTTTAAGTAAAAAAAAAGAATAATGATAATAATAATTAAACAATATTCATAATAAGGGGCCCCTTGGAGCAGAACAATGGCTTTCCAAGCCACAGGAACTCCCCATTTTCTGAGAGATTACATTTGATAAATTCACTCACTACAAGAAACAAGTATGGGAACTGGGATGAGTCACACTTAAAGGCCAATAGAAAGCTTTGACATCGTGAAATGACATTGCAGTTTCCCATTGGGTGACCTCACAGCCTAAAGCATTGAATTAAATATCTGCAATTGAGGGACCCCCTTAGCTTTAAAGTGCAGCGGTTCAGCTCTGGAGAGCTCTCTGGTTCATATATAGCAAGGTAAAGAAAAATATTCGATTTTGGGAACGATTGCTGCTTTAAATGTAGTCATGCTTGATAATATGTATAAGGAGAACATAGATTATTATTATTTTACTCCTTTGAGTACTGGAGAGGCAGCAGCAACAGAGGGCCACAGCCCCTCCCACATATGATTGTGACATCACTGATGGCGGACATGTTAGAGGAGGTATGCTGTTTCCAATGGAAGAGGAGCAGACCTCCTCCGTTCCTTTCCTGTTCCGAACACGTTCAGCGTTCCTTTGAACACCATGTCTCTTGCAATCTAGCAAAAAGCCTATAACGTAGCTATGTGGTAACTATGTCATGGGACACTGAAAGGCTTAAGGAAAATGTAGTATTATTAACTCAGGTGGGTGGACAAGTGAAGATGCTTGCCAACAAAGCTGCACAAGTTTCATGGAGCTACAACTACAGTTGTGCGGTTTTGTGATTCTCATTGTTTGCTTTTATCTTGTGAGAATCTCAGTCACTGGTTTACTCATCAGTCTACAGCTAAAGATGCCGCTGGATGTACAGTACATGTTCTTATCTCATCAGCCTCAGGCCAGTGTGTTAGAAAACATGCCATGTGTGTATATATATATATGTAGCGGTCATGTAAAATGCCTACAGTCATCTCTCCTGCTGGCAGTAAGGCCTGGTAAGTGTGGGCATGCCAGCAGTAATTATGGAGGTTTCCCCTCACACCCTGGTGGGGTGCTCTGTGTATGGCTGGGACTGGTCACATGCTCTGATTCCATGGTTAGTGATGTCAGAGATGTGTCAGCCTCAGAAGCTTACATAAGGCACAGCACTGTGTTCTAAAGTTAGTTGATGAGTTACTGCAGAGTTGTTGCAGAGTTGAGGAAGGAGTTCCAGCTCTTGTCAGAGCTGAGGAAGGAGATCAAGTTATATCAGAGTGTCAGTTATGTTATAGTAACTCCATGGGAGGCTGTGTCCAGGGACCTGGCACAGGACAGTGATTCCTGCGGGAATAGTGAATCCCTGATCTGGGTGACAAACCTAACTAAAGGGAGCACTGGCGAGATGAACGGCTGAAGATACTCCTTGTGGAGGGCAGTTGCCCTGCCGTGTCAATAAAGATGAGTTCAGCCAGAAACCCTCTCGTGTATCTATCTGGAATGAGTGTACAGAGAGGAGCACCACGGAGGAGTTCCTCGCCAGGATCATCCCCATGCGGACGCAGGGACCCTGGTGAGGTGGAGGCGCTGCACTGTAACTAGGTGAGACTCAGCACACTACCTCAGCTGCCTGTCTGACGGGTTCTCCCCACACACCATCATGCGGGAGACTCAGGAGTCCTGTAGCCAGCAGGTGCACCATATGACATATCCACACTGTAATGGGGTCCGGTTAGACCACAGGGGCCAATGTGAGATTGGGTGGGTCAGGCCGGGCCAGAAACACCGTTACATATATATATATACAAATTGTTACTAAAGTACTATATTGATAACTAATCTTCTAACACAACACATTGTAGGCATACCCGACCACTTCTAACACAAGTTTGACCTTGTCTGTAACTTACATACACCTATAATCATATATTATCTGCAACTGTCCATGAAATTGGAATGTATTACTACTGTTCATTTAATGCAACTATGTAAACCCATAACTGTGCCCAGGACATACTTGAAATCGAGAGGTAACTCTCAATGTATTACTTCCTGATTAAAACATTTTTATAAATAGTTTAAATAATCTAACACTAGGGATACTGTTTCCGTACAGAAGCAATTGTATTGCATATAATCATGTCTAATCAGTGTATTGTTTAATGCTATTTCCTAATAATGCAGCAGCATACCCTCTACAAATGTTTTGCGAATGAAATGAGTTATGGTGCATTTTTTCTGATTTTGCTATGGTCCAAATAATAGATGATTACAATTTTGCTACAGTAAACTTTGAGAATGAAGAAACATGACTTTTGGTGTTACGGGGGTAGTTTAATACTTGATTAGGAAATGCACCTCCTCCTTTTCCATACCCAATACCAAAATCGGGGCTAAAGCATTCATTTGCGGAATCCGTTTTTGTCTCTTTGCTCAATCCCTTTGTCAAGAGGCCAACAACATTGAGTCTGAGCAGGTGTGTCAGCCTATGTAACTTTTTTGTATTTATATAGCTGTAAAGGGTATATATTTATCGTTGTTTAAATGTCACTATTGTAACTTGTATTTGTTGTATTGGAATTACAAATATACTGTACTTTTGCAATTTTCTAAATATTGACGTCCTCATTCCTTATATACTATCTGTTTGGGGATTTTCCCTTTACGCATTTGCTATAATAATTACAGTTTCAATGGAAGGTGATTCTTTTTTTTTTTTAGTGATTTAGAGACCATACCAGTATATCAGTAATTGTTTTTGATTAGTTACATAGTAGATGAGGTTGAAAAAAAGACATAAATCCATCAAGTTCAACCTAAGCTAAATTTAGACGATAAACACTTTGGGCCTCATGCAGAGAGCATCGTTATTTCGAACTTCGCCATTTTTTGTTCAATTTCGCGCAGAAACCGGCATAAAATGGCGAGTTTCGAAAAACGCACCATTTTGTTTTTTCTATTGCTAAAACTCGCCTCGCGGCTGGCGAGAACCTCCATCTCGCCATTTTTAAAACTCTCCGAATGCAGAGAGGTGCGAACGGCATGTAGCGGCTGTTCGCGGCAAGAAAATGGCGCGATTCTCGCATTTTTGCCGCGCCAGGAAAAGATGGCGCTCGCCGCCTATAGTAAAGGGGAAAAAAAAGGCGCGATTTTGTTTTTACACGTTTCTGAAGCGCGCATCTCGCCAATTTAAACTCGCCACACGCATCCATGTTAAACATAGCAGAATTCGCACTTTTCTGCATATGGAGAATAAAACTCTCCAAAAAAGCTACTTTTTATGAAATTCGCCAATTTTAAAATTCTATGCTCTCTGCATGAGGCCCTTTATCCTATATCCTTACTTACAGTATATTGATCTAGAGCAGGGGCGCGCAAACTTTTTTTTGCTGCACCCCCTCTGCCTCTTCTGCTCCTGAGGTGCACACCCCCCCTCCCCCCAGTTCTGTGCTATGAGAAAATACTTGTAACATTTAAAAAAAAAATGTTTTAAAGACATTTTTAATATTTCTTGTGTAGGAAGCATTTCCAAAGTGACAGCCCCTTCCCCTTCTGATAGGCTCTGGCTCTTGAGCCCCACCCTTTCTCTAGCAGTGAACCAATTGTATCTAGTAATTGCCCAGTCAATCATATTCTAGGAACTACATTGCCCAAAATGCTGTGCAAGAACTGAATTAAATAGCCCAGAGCAAGCGATTTATTACAGGAGAACGGATCGTTCTGCAGCTTAGCTAATCACTTGTCAGTGTGCAGATTGTATTGATTCACATATTGAATGGGGAAAAAAATATATATATTTTTTTAAATGGCAGCTTGAACTGCAGCTTTAACATAAGACAAACTTACTTTAATCAGAATAAAATGCATCTCACAATAATAAGTCCCTCTATTTAGTTTTTTTCCCATTTTTTTCTGTGCAAAACAGTTTGTCATTTAGAAATACACAATACATACATACACTACCCATAGTAGGTCCTGGTTCTTTCCCCTCATACAGAGGTAAAGGGAAGGGTTCACAGTGTGGTGTAGGACCTGCATTTTTGGTTATACCTTGACACTTGGTATGCAGGCTTATAATGCTTTGGCCAAAGGGTTTAACTAAATAACCAAGTTATTATTATTATTCATGTATTTAAACTTTATACTTATTACCGTATATGTTTTGTCAATTGGATGTAGCATTGGGCACCCCTGTCTTTTGTTGTATACATTTGCCACGCTCAGTAGCACTCTTTTTTGACAAAAATATATATTCATGATGTGGTGGGTGTAGGAGTTTGAGCTAGCGGGGAATGTGTTAATATATATATATAGCCAGCCGGCACTCCATTAGCATAAACGTACAGGTCAGTGCAAGTCCCATAAACAATTTGTAAGATAACGATACTGTGTTGGTTCCACGAAATCAGGAGACAGCATTCAGTCTTAAGCAGGAAAAACATTTATTAGTAACAGGGCACAAAGTTCCAAAGTTTCGGTCCCCAAACGGGACCTTCCTCAAGGTGGTGCAATGAGGGAAAGACAATACATGAACATATATACCCAAACCCCAGTGTGACAATCAAATAATTAAATATTAATATCTGAAGGTGTCCGTACTCAAAGGTAATCTTAGAACATCGAAAGGGAGACGATTGCATGAATATAAATTTAGCAGCTGTTCGGGACACTTAGCGATGGCCTAAACCGAGACGCAGCTTCATGAGTCACTACCCTGATACAAGAGAACTCTCTTCCCATGAGTGCTAAAGGCCATGTCTATGCATTCTGCGCTATATGAATGCATATACAGCTGTCTCTTACACATACATATGTACAATGTAATTCTATCCCTATATACCAATGGGGACCACATAGTATCAACACACATTTATAGTAATGCAATACCCTCTTACATTTCTATACCCACCCACACCATTAGTATACACTCCCACACACACCTTTTCTAAAGCGCTGTATACACTGTGGGCACTTTATAAATGTATATTTACACACATACACAAACACATACACATACTCTTACATCACTAACATTCAGAGACCATTTAAAATCTTAAGTTATAAATACATTCCAATATGCACTGTTTTTAAGTAGAAACCTTTTTTTGCTTTATCCATTGTAACACCGCCGGAAGAAGAGATCAGTGTGTCTCGAAAGCTCACACAAATAAAAGCATTTAGCCACAGAACGGTATCGTCTATTCGTTTTTGATTATTACGCTCGGCTAACACGGTACAGATACCTCTACATCTATCTATATATATATATAGATATATATGGGCTCCATGTAATAATGGTTTTTCAGGCAAAAGGTGACACGTGCTCATTTGCATGTCATTTCCCAGAATCCCTTGATGCAGTGGAAGCACTGTATGCTGGGTGATAATGTTGAAAGACAGGGTTGCAGACCTGCCTAAGACATGTGAATGTGTCACAAGTGATTATATATATATAAACAGAGCACAGCTGGCACTCCAAGTAAAAGAGTCAAATCATCAGGTGCATGTTCCATAAGACAAGTACTGTATATGCAACAGATTGCCTTCCCAGCAGGGAAAGCAAAGAAACAGCACTCAGTAGTATGTGTGCTGTCATGTTGTTTGACTACAATCTTTTTGCTACATACTACTGAGTGCTGTTTCTTTGCTTTCCCTGCTGGGAAGGCAATCTGTTGCATATATATATCAAAACAAGCAGAAATTGAAGTAGCGCCTCTAAAATATCCTGATTAAAAATAAATTTTTAGAAGAACCAGTTGCTAATCATGAATGCGCTTAGCGGGGCGGCTAAATGTAGGCTAATACACTATGACACAGATAATAAACTAATACAATAATAGTGCAATCTCTTGACAATAGGACCCTATAAAAAATAAATGAAAAAATCAAAAAATGAATTTAATATGTAAAAAATAGAAACAATTGTCAAAAAATAAAAAATGGAGATTAAAAAACCTTTAGTACATAAAGTCCTGTTCCGATTGCATAGACTCCAGGTCCTTGCAGCCCGTTTCGAAGGGATCACCAGTCCCTAATGATATCTAGAAAAAAGAAAAAGAAAGAAACAGGCGCACACCTAGTGCATTACCATAATAAAAATGTATTAAAGGAACATAAAATCTATAAAATGCAAACTCACAAAGGTACAGCAATCAATAGCGTGTATGAGATAGGCTCTCATGTGCCAGTAAGGGGGCTTGCAGGGAAGGAGTAAGGGGGCTTGCAGGGAAGGAGCAAAGGGGCCGCAAGATGGAGGATTGGAGAGTACTTACTCTCCAACAGATCTCCGGCCAGAAAGAATGGCCGCTCATTGGGGGCGGGCTCATATAGAGCCTGGCTGCGCGCCCACAAAGCCAGGGAGCGCGCGCCAATCAGCTGTCAGGTAGGGGGAGTTTTTTTTTCCAGCCAGCGCGAGCAGGGAAAATTCAGCGCGAGCGGGGGGAAATTTAAAAAAACAAACACGTGTGCTGCTTGGGCCAATATTTACTCGCCTGGGGGTTAAATCCACCCGCCCCGGGCGTGTAAATGTATAGGATTGTCGAACACTGTGTATATATATATATACATATATATATATACACAGTGGTCGACAAATCACCAAAAAATCTACTCGCCAAACAAAAAAATCTACTCACCACCTAGTACCACACGTGTGCTGCTTGGGCCAATAGGAGCTCGCCACATGTTAAATCCACTCGCCCGGGGCGTGCAAATGTATAGGTTTGTCGAACACTGTATATATATATATATAGAGAGAGAGAAGAGAGAGGAGAGAGCGCACGCCCCATAGTATAAAACTGTATGTTTAATGATGGGAAGGGGGAGGGGGGGGAATACATTCACAAGGGTACAAGTAATAAAAGCGTTTCGTGATAATATCACCACCATCCGGTATCTTTACTACAATCAAACGTCCATCAGTCTCTTAGAGGTGAGGAACCTTGATCATCAGGATGTAGGGCGTGAAGAAAGTATCAACGAAGTCGTGCTGGAATCCCAGAAAATGTCCTTGATGGATGTCCTCCGTGATGTTGAACGCACGAACCGGCCTGTTCCTGCACACATGTGATGACGTAAGTGATAAAAAATGGGAGTGCGTGGATGTGTGGTAAATAAAAAATTAAATTCCAATTTAGAAATAATCCCATCCACCTGTGCATTAGTGAGAAGTTCCTTCAGCAATAATTGGTAACTTTCAACCGGATCAGATTCCAACAACGTGTACGAGGCCAAGTGTTTTGTTAGTCCATATATATATATGTATAGTCCATATATATACTAGGGCGTGGCTAGATTGCGGCCGCCATTTGCCCACGAACACTGCTGTTACTTGCACATAGATTTTTGGCTCTCGTGTGCGCTTGTTACGGCCATTACTCAGCTACACTAAGGACTCTCAAGGCATTGTTTCCTGGTGGGACCTGTTTCGCTGTACACGCTGAACACCAAAGGCGAGGGATTCCATTTCCGGTTCCGGCTGCACGAAGGAGGTTCACGTGATGACGCCACTGACCTGAGCCGGACGCTGATGTTTGAGCTGCTGGCACATGAGAGCCTATCTCATACACGCTATTGATTGCTGTACCTTTGTGAGTGGGCATTTTATAGATTTTATGTTCACACAAACCCAGCAAGCTCAAACGCCCACACCCTCCTAATATTGACTATATGTAATGCCACATAGAGTGCAACTGGGCTGTGGCACATGAATATAGGAAAACACAGGGGGTGCCCAGTGCTACATCCAAATGACAAAACATACATGGTAATAATTACAAGAAATGATGCTTCAATACTAATAACATTGCTAATGCTAATAATAAAAAATGTTTTTTTAGTTAGAAATTTTGGCCAAAACATCATAAGCTTGCACACCAAACGTCAAGGTAAACCATAATAAGTGCAAGTCCTACACTACACTGCATTTGTTCCCAATACCTCTGTATGAGGGGGACGAACCATAATAGATTCATTACCTGCAGCAAGATGAGACACTCCACCATTAAAAAGGGGGAGTTGACGTGAGCTCTGGGGGAGGTGCCTCAACCTCCATACAACTGATACCAGTCAGAAATTAATTAAACACACAAACCCAGCAAGCTCAAACGCCCACACCCTCCTAATATTGATATATATATATATATATAGAGGTATCAGTACCGTGTTAGCCGAAAATAAATAGATGATACCATTCTGTGGCTAAATAACGGTATCATCTATTTATTTTTTGATTTTATATATATATATATATATATATATATATATATATATATATGTATGTATATACACACATATACATACTGTATACTGTATATACACACAATACTCCTTTTACTGCTGTGGAAAATTCTGTGTATTATAAATCAGATTTCTCTGTTCAACAAAATGTTGATGAGCGGTCAATCTGATAAAAAATTTTTATAAAACAAGACTATGAAAGGCCCATTTTATTTTTCCAATTAGTTGTCCACCAAATACCTGAATTCTTTTACTTTTTAAAGATAAAGAGTGTGTTATTTCATATCAACTGCGTGTTTTTGTTGTGTTTATCTAGATGACCTTGGTAGAGGGTACAATGTCAGTAGTAGCTGGCAGCATTGCATATGCTGCTCAACAAGCCTGGATTTTCAATGCATCTGTGAGAGAAAACATCTTGTTTGGGGAGGAATATGATGAGACCAAGTAAGTTGTGTGTAGATTTTTTTTAAAAAAAGTCAGTTTGTAATTTGGAAATCCCCTAAAATGTATTTTTGTATTTTTGTTTTTAAAATAAGAAAACATTGTAACTAAAAGTCTAAACTATGCAGTCATATCTTTTGTTTCCTTACATTGCAGCACATGACATTACTAAGTAGGTTGTTTCTTAAAGAAATAGTGCAACTGTGACAGTAGGGGTAAATGTAACTGCTTTTAATAAAGGTCAAAACTGCCTGTACCCTTACCTGTCAGCAATACTGTGTTTGTGTGTGTGTGTGTATTGTGATGCCATCACTGCCCTCTAAGGCTAAGGCCCTGGTAACTCCGCTGCAACGCGCGCCAGCGAGATTGGCGGCGCGTGCAGCCGATTCCCTGGTCTGCAGCTCACTGCAAAAAGAGAGACTGGGGGGGGCGTGGTGGGGGAGTGATGGGGGCGTGGCCATGACGTCACCCGGCAGGTTCGCCCTCATTGGCTGAACCGCCGGGGGGCGTGCCGTATCGCTCGTCGCGAGTCCTGCTCTCAATTCTATTGAGAGCAGGAGCAACTCTCGCCCCAGCGCTGCGGCCCCCCCTCGCAGCGGGCCCGGCGCCATTGAGGTGAAGGCTCTCGTCCGTACAGCGTCCGCCACAGCGGACGCTGTAGTAGGCAGGGGGGTCAAGGCCTAAGGGTTAGAATGGGGCAGTTGTGGGACTTTACAGCGCTCATGAGTTAATCTCTTTGGAAAGGTCTGTTCAGCTGAGAGTTAATGAGCTAATTAGCCTAGCCTTATAAGTCAGGAAGTGATACAGATATCCCCCCCCCCCCCCCCATGCTGGCCAGACACACATGTTGGAGTTACTCAGAGAGGGTGAGAGACGCTGCTGCTAGACTGATCTGAGACACACACAGACAGCCCTGTCATCGACTGAAAGGAGACCTGCTGCAGGTACACTGGGTAAAGTGGGGAAAGAGTTTAGTTCTCCCACGATTAGTTAGGGACTAAGCAGTATTAGTCAGAACTCCTGACGGAGTTAGGTCTTTTGTTTCTGTTTTGTGTTATGAGTTAACCCTGTACCTGCTTTGTACCCTGTAAATAAACCCCTGCTTAGAAAGTACAGTGTTTCCTGCCTTTGATCTGGACAAAAGATCCGACGCTGGGACTGAGACGTCACAATTGGTGGAGTTTAACGCGGGCAGTCCACAAGGCAGTGAAAGTGGAAAATGGAGGAATTTCTGACCTCGCTTCAGTACAAACAAACAGAAAATTCTGCTATTTTAACGGCTATTGCAACAATTGGCAAAGAACCAAAAGGAGATGTCAAAATCCTATAATGAGAGTTTACAACAGACGACAAAGTCACAAACTGAAAGTACGACGGCGTTAGTACAGCAGATGGCGCTGTCCCTACATCAGACGCTAAAAGAAGAGCAAAACGAGGCGCAACTTCGCCTACACAAGGAGCTCCGAGTGTTGGGAGAGAAAATTACCGCCCAGACTAGAGTGGCTCCACAGGTCGCTCACCTGGTAAAAATGCACCTCATTCAGAAAATGACGATGGACGATGATGTTGAGACGTACCTGTCAATCTTCGAGCGCACCGCAGTACGCGAAGGGTGGCCAGCTGAGGAGTGGGCAGGAATAATTGCTCCCTTCCTAGTGGGTGACTCACAACAAGCCTATTATGACTTAGAGCCCGAGCAAGCTAAAGGCTATGACACCCTGAAGGCGGAGATTATGGCACGGCTAGGGGTCACCCTTGCGGTTCGGGCCCAACGGTTCCATTCTTGGCGTTATGATATAGAGAAGACACCCCGCTCTCAACTCTATAACCTTATACACTCTGCAAGGAAGTGGCTCCAGTCTGAGGTATGTTCCATCGCTGCAGTTGTCGAAAGAGTCGTTATAGACCTGTTCCTGAGGGGTCTCCCCCGCAACATCCAGAAGTGGGTGAGCCAGAGTGACCCCAAAACGCCGAACCGTTGGTCGCTTTAGTCAAATGTTACTTGACTGCCGAGGAGATGTCCAAGAGTTCAGGTCCAGATGAGTGCTCCGGTTCTTGCTTCCTGCGCTCCAGGAGGTCCGATAAGACTGTTCATCCGAATAGGAATCCCTAAGGACTCATTGACTTGCGTAAAGGAGTAGGAAGTCCCACAGCACCTAGGAGGGACTCTGGTCTCGTTGTTCCCAGTAGACTGGAGACAAAACACAGACCCAGTTTTGGAAGGTATATAGAGTACTACAGATGCCATCAACTTGGACATGTGACCGCAGTTTGCCCTCGGAACGCGGAAACAATGGAATGTAACTTTTCTGTGGGGCATGGTTCGCGCTGTTTTTCTACAGTTCAGCACAGTTCTTACAGTTCAGAAGAGGGCGACGAGGACTCCTATGTGGCCCCACGTAAACGACAACCTCCGTGTGCAACAGAAGCTGCAGGGAAAATTTACCCCATGGCATCAGAAAAGACCAGAGGTGGACTACAACACAGAGCGCTTGGCGCAATCGTCACATGAGTGACTACTAGCCTTGGTATGACAAAGGCTACCGATACCGCCATAAGCAGAAATCCAAGTGAGTCAGACCAAAAGAGTGTTGACTGGAAACGGTTCTATGAGGCGTCCCAACAAGACGTTCAACGCCTCATCGGCAAGCTAGAAGTTTCTCAGCGAGAGGTCTGCACATTAAAAACAGAGCTGGGTAAAGTAAAGCAGCAAGTGCTACAGGAGCGACTGAGTACTCAGTGGGTCCCCACTGAGCAGCATGATGAGCTGAAGGCCACCTTGAGCCTTACCCAAGTATCACTGGAAGCAGAATACGAAAAAACTAAAAAATCTGAAAAACTGAAGTTGGATAAAAGGCTTCTAGAGCTAAAGCGGATAACTGAAGACACGTCCCAGCAACTCACAGCTATAAAGGAGGACAACCTCAAGCTGGAGAAAGAGCTGGAGAAGCAGAGAGCCTGCTCCACCCCCAAAAATCAGTACACCCAGGAGAAAGAGGCATGGAAAACAGAAGCAGCGGTAATCCTAGCGACAAAAACTACAGAGATCCAAAATAGAAGGATGCGCTGACACAAACCCAGAGCAAGCACCGGGAACAGATGAAGGCCCTGAGAGGAATTGAATTGGCAGCTGCCTTGAGCCAGAAAAGAAGTATAAAAGGACAGCTTCAAGACCTAAGGAAGGACCTGGAGTCTGAGCGTTCTGGCCGTGAGAAGGCAGAGAAGCAACAGCGTGACCTAGGCGAAGAGCTCGAAGCTCTGAAGACTGAGTGGGACACTACGCTGGACTCTATTACTGCTCAGCAGGAGGTCTAATACAAAGAAAACCTTTAAGAAGAGGTGGATGTCAGACATGTCTGACAAAGAGGCTGGTGCACGGGAATAGTGCACGGGCCGCTCACAGAGCAATTTTTCGCTGGGGGGAGAGATATGTGATGCCGTCACTGCCCTCTAAGGGTTAGAATGGGGCAGTTGTGGGACTTTACAGCTCTCATAGAGTTAATCCTCTTGGAAAGGTCTGTTCAGCTGATAGTTAATGAGCTAATTAGCCTAGCCTGTATAGTCAGGAAGTGATACAGAGATTCCCCCCCACCCCCCATGCTGCCAGACACACACTGTTGAGAGTTATACAGAGAGGGTGAGAGACGCTGCTGCTAGACTGATCTGAAGACACACACAGACAGCCCTGTGAGAGACTGAAAGGAGACCTGCTGCAGGTACACTGGGTAAAGTGGGGAAAGAGTTTAGTTCTCCCCCGATTAGTTAGGGACTAAGCAGTATTAGTCAGTACTCCTGGAAGGAGTTAGATCTTTTGTTTCTGTTTTGTGTTATGAGTTAACCCTGTACCTGCTTTGTACCCTGTAAATAAACCCCTGCTTAGAAAGTACAGTATTTCCTGCCTTTGATCTGGACAAAAGATCTGATGCTGGGACTAAGACGTCACAGTATGTATGTATGTATGTATGTATATATATAAGCATATATGTATATATATATATTTGTATAGTATAAGTCTAAGACATGCAAATGAGCACACAGTAATATTTCCATTTGCTATATGCTTTACTGTGGAGGGTTTTTGTCACTTTTATTACCCACCGTAACTTAACTAAGTGTGGTGAAACCTATCCCATGCTTCATTTTGCAAAGCCAGTATAACCAACCCACACTGAGGAGACCCATTAAGGTTGAAACGGCTGCCTGTGGGTGGGTTTACTGGATGCATCTTGCAGCTTGGGAACTTTTCCAGCTGGAATGTTGCAAAGTAGTCTGTGACCTTTCCAAGTAACTCTTTGCATGTAACTGTTTGTTGTTGCATTTCCACCCACCAATCGGGGGCTGGATCACATTGCAAACACCTGGGGAAGGGAGAACAGCTAAATAAGATAAGCTCAGCTTTAGCTGTGAGTTTAGAGTTCTTTAGCTGAGGCAGCTGGAAGGAAGCTGGGATTAACTGGGATAAACTGCAGTCTACAGGATGAAAGAACAGGGGAAATCTCTTTAGGGAGGTCCCTGCACCCAGGTCCATAGGGTAACACCAGTTTACCAGTTGAAAGTATGTGTGTAGTGTACCTGTAAATAGTTCTGGATATTTCCTTTTCCAATAAATTAATTTGATAAACTCTGTGTTTCTGTCTGGCGAATTGATCCCTGGTGTGATAGTCCTGGTCTCCCGTTACAGCAACGTTAGCAATCTGATTGTTCAATATATACCCAACTTCATAAATCATACGTAATGGCTATCTAGTTTCAACAAATACTGTGTTCTGGCTATAAAATTGATGTTAAAAAAAGATCTAATGAGCATGTGTCAATGTATTATTGTACTTTGCAGTGGTTTTGACTGTTTCCGTGAATAATGAGACTTCGGGAGTGCTTATAAGATGATCGTATAATAATTGTAAAAAGATGTCAATAATTCTGAGTTTAGGTCACTAGTTTTTTGTTTTTGTTTTGTTTTTTCTGAGCGGCAAAAATATCTCCCCCATTGGGTGTGAAGTGAACGCTTGTGACTAATGATTTGTATCAAAGTGATTAGCAAGTCCTCCATAGTATTTATATATTGTACACCATTTGCCTTTATTATATGGACTTGCATAATACAGACAGGCTGGTTATAACTCCACAGTGGGCAACTTTCCTGTCTTGCCTTTAAATTCTTTATGGGCAAGCTACCCAGCTATTTGAACAAGCTCCTTACCCCTACCACATGCAGCACTTATCACTTGAGATCAGACTCCAAAAGACTGTTCATGGTCCCACGGCTGAACAAAGTATCCGGCCGCTCCTCCTTCTCTTACCGTGCACCCCAAAACTGGAACAACCTACCAGAGACTCTCACATCCACCACCAGTTTAAGTTCTTTCAAATCTAAGGCTGCCTCACATTTTAACCTGGTCTGTAACTGTTTCATACGCCCATAATATATATTTTCTTTAACTGTGCATGTAATGTCTTGTATATAATGTATTCCCTGTTCATTTATGTATCTGTATTTGTAAACATGTATTATTTGTCTTAACTCTGTGCCCAGGACATACTTGAAAACGAGAGGTAACTCTCAATGTATTACTTCCTGGTAAAATATTTTATAAATAAATAATAAATAAAACTTACCGTATGTTCACACAGCCTTATTACGTGTCTCAAACGCATGTACTGTAAAATCATGCAATTAATTTATTATGGTTAATAAAAATAAATACTTGGTTCTACCATCTACTGCGGCGGTGCGCAAACTGGGGGGAGCGCCCCCTTGAGGGGGCGCAAGATTATTTAGGGGAGGCGCAGGTGGCGTGTGGTGAAACCTGGTGTGCGCGGGCCGGCAGATGCTGTGTGCGGGCGGCCAAGGAGATGTGGGTGGGCAGCCGAAGATGTGCGCAGGCGGCCAAACAGGATAGTGCAGGTGGCGGCCACGTGATGGTGCGTGTGCACATGCGCGTGCGGGGGGGCTTCTGAGGTACGGGGGAGGAGCCTGCCGATGCGCTGTGATGTCAAACTCCCCTCCTTCCGATGTCTGCCCTGCAATAGCGCTGTGTTCCAGCTCTCCTCCGCTGGTAACCTGCTTCGCTGCGATCCTCTGCAAGTGTGAGGGTAGGCTGCCACTAAATCAATCATACTATGAATGTACAGAAATAATGTAAGAAAAACTAGTGAAAACACAACATTGAAACCGGAAAAAATAAATAATACTGTTGGTAGGAGTTTGGATGACACTGGGGACAGCAAGCCAAAGAGCAGGGAGAATAAAAAGGCAAATGGGAGAAGGAAAAAAGGGAGGGGAAGAGGGGGGGGGAGAGAGGGAAGGGAGGTAGCAAAGAGGTGGATGAATGCCCCCCCAAAAGGATTGCCTTTGAGCACGTACGTTCTCCCAAGCTTGGCGCTTGGGGAGACAAAAAAAATTGACTTTGAAGCGCGCTCAGCAACAGTCAATGCACACACACACACACACACACACACACACATCCAGAGACACACACAGCACACCACCCACAACACCACACCACACACACAATCACAACACATCAGCTAACACACCCACTACAGCACAACACATGCCACACACACGAAAATATACACTAATCCACCCCCCGCTCGCCCCCCCCTTTCGTAGCCTTGCAACAATTATGCAGGACACCCTGTGCTCATGCTTGGAGAGTTGGTGATGTCACCGCTCTCAACGGCAGCGTCGACGCAGCCTAATTTTGCAAGCGCAAGCTGTTGAAATATGTAAGTATTTAGACATATTTGTATTTACATTGTATGCCGTTTAATAAAGGTTTTTTTTTGTCAAGTGATTTTGATTACTTCAGGTAGGGGGGGGCCCGAGAAATTTCATGGACGAAAGGGGGCTCGGCATAAAAAGTTTGCTCACCACTGATTTACTGTATACAAAACGATTAAAAAGGTTAATTCTTAACACTAGTATAACAATATTTACCCTCTGTCATACCCTTATGTTTGTTTATTGCACCTTTTCCCAATTTCTTGCTGTCATTTTAAAGGGACAGTCCCACAAAATATTAGTTAAAAATACCTTTACTTTAAAAAAAAGGAGGTTCCACTCACTCACCTTCATTTAACCTATTATACAGTACATGCCACTGCCATTAGTTCGCATTGTTCCCAGGAGAGGGGCTGCTCATTTGAAGACCTACTTTCATTGAGAGAGAAAGTGAGAGATGTCTTGTTCTTGTTGACAATCTTCAACTGGTCAGTAATATACTCTCATTTTGAACTGTCAAACACAGATATCAGAGCTCATTAGAAGCATGCTGTTTATATCCTGACATTGAATCTTTACCTCATGGGGACTTGACAGAGGTAAGTCACTTTTAGTACAGCAGGTAATGGTAATATTATGCTATTGTTTGCCTTGTTATATATACTAATGTTTTAAATAGCCTGAAAACTATCCTTACCTATATCCCTAATAGCAAACAATTGTATCCATAAATAAAGAGCAATGTGCTCATTCCTCACAGTCACCTTGTTTAATGAGCAGAGTGATAAAGGATGAATCTGTATGGGTGGGAAAGAAGAGGAAGTTAAGGGAGTAAATAAGGGAGTTGGGGGATTATCAGGCGGAACGTGTGTAAGAATTTAATGTGGTGGATTTTATTTGATATGATTTTGGGGGGAGAATAGGAGAGGGACGAGGGGAATAAGGTGAGACATAGGGGAACTAGGCAAGTTGTATAAGGAATTTTTAGGGAAAGTGGAGAGGTGGGGAGATAGATGTGGAAGAATAAAGTATAGGGGCATGTAAAGATGGGGAGAAAAAGGTTGGAGAGCAAAAGGGGAGATTGGTGATTGTTGGGAGAACGAGAGGTAAATATTTGGTAAATGTAACTTGGTTGTAGTGGGACGTGTAAGAGAAAGGTGGGTGAAATATGAGGGAATAATTGGGGAAGATGTAAGGGAAAAAATTAGATGGGGTTACACACAACAGGCATTGTGTATTCATGTAAAATATTTTTAGGTTTGGGTACAACAGTACTACCTGTCTGTTACATAATCTGCGTGACATGATGACATCACCTCATCTCATTTTCTCTATCACGCTTCTTCCCCTCTCCATCTCCATCTAGCCCTCATTTTTGCAGAAACCTGCGCTCTATCAACCTACCAGCTTTTGATTCCGCTTTACGCTCCTCCTTCTCCTCTCTCAGTTCTACTTCAGACCCTGACATCCTGGTCAGGAACTACAACTCTGCCTTATCCTCCTCTCTTGATCTACATGCCCTGCTTTCTCTTTGCCGTCCTCACCCTTCTAACCCCAGACCCTGGCTAAATTCCAACACACGCATGCTGCGTTCCTCCACCCGCTCCTCTGAACACCTCTGGAGGAAATCTCATACGCTCGCAGACTTCCTTCACTACAAATTTATGCTGTCCTATTTCAACTCTGCCCTCTCTCAGGCTAAACAAACCTACTTTTCATCACTAATCAACACGCACAAGTCTAACCCACGTCGACTCTTTTCTGTCTTTGACTCTCTACTCAGACCACCCTCGGCTGCCTCCACTTCTTCCTCCATCTCACCTCAGGACTTTGCTGACTTTTTTAAGGAAAAGGTGGAATCCATACGTCAGAACATCCCACCTGTTGCCTCCTCCCATCCCACACCGCTTCCTAACTCTCCTCCTGCCTTTCTGGACTCTTTTTCTGCTATCTCGGAGGAGGATGTGTCACTGCTGATTTCCTCTTCTCCCTTTACCACCTGCCCTCTTGATCCCATTCCTTCCCACCTCCTAAAACCTCTTGCTCCTTCAATAATCCCAATGCTCACACAGATCTTTAACTCTTCCCTCTACTCTGGTACTTTTCCATCCTCCTTCAAACATGCAACCGTGATACAGTACCATTGCTCAAAAACAGCAAGCTTGACCCTACTTGTCCTTCTAACTATCGACCTGTCTCCCTCCTCCCTTTTGCCTCCAAACTCCTTGAACGTCTTGTATTCTCTCGATTGCTACACTTTCTCAACACCTATTCTCTACTAGACCCTCTACAATCTGGCTTCCGCACTGCTCACTCTACTGAAACAGCCATCACTAAAATAACCGACGACCTCCATGCTGCCAAAGACAGAGGTCATTACACTCTGCTCATATTACTCGACCTCTCTGCAGTATTTGACACCGTGGTCCACCCTTTTCTCCGCCACATTCTCCATACTCTTGGTATTCGGAACAAAGCTCTATCCTGGATCTCATCCTACCTCTCCCATCGTACTTTCAGTGTCTCTTTTGCTAAGACCTCCTCCTCTATCGATCTCTCTGTGGGGGTACCCCAGGGCTCTGTCCTGGGACCTCTTTTCTCTTTAGACACTCTCTCTAGGTGACCTAATCACATCTTTTGGGTTCAAATATCACCTCTATGCTGACGACACACAAATTTACCTTTCAACCCCTGACCTTACACCTGCTATACAGACCAAAGTTTCTGAATGTCTCTCTGGAATATCATCCTGGATGGCCATCCGCCGACTGAAACTTAACATGTCATAAACAGAGCCCCTTATACTTCCTCCCAAACCTTGCCCTACTACCTCCTTCCACATTACTGTTGGAAATACAATCATTTACCAAGTAGCCCAAGCACGCTGCCTAGGGGTCACACTCGATTCCTCTCTCACATTCAAAACGTTTCTAAAACTTGTCGCTTTTTCCTCCGCAATATCACAAAGATACACCCTTTCCTCTGTTACTCGTCTGCTAAAACTCTGACTCAGGCCCTCATTCTCTCCCGTCTCGATTACTGCAACCTCCTGCTGTCCGGCCTTCCTGCCTCTCACCTGTCTCCCCTACAATCTATCCTAAACGCTGCTGCCAGAATCACTCTACTCTTTCTTAAATCTGTCTCCGCGTCTCCCCTCCTGAAATCCCTCTCCTGGCTTTCGATCAAATCCGTATCTCACACTCAATTCTCCTCCTCACTTTTAAAGCTTTACACTCCTCTGCCTCTCCTTACATCGCAGCCCTAATTTCTCGCTATGCACCATCCCGACTCTTGCGTTCTTCTCACGGATGTCTTCTTTCTACCCCCTTTGTATCTAAAGCCCTCTCCCACCTTAAACCTTTCTCACTGACTGCCCCTGGAATGCCCTTCCCCTCAATTCCCGACTACCACCCTCTCTATCCACCTTTAAGACCCACCTTAAGACACATTTGCTTAAAGAAGCATATGAATAGCACTGTGGATAATCCTGGACACATGATACATAAAGCTTGGCCCCCTGCAGACGCACTTTCTAGAATTCCCTCCTACTGTCTCTATACGTTCTCCTACCTACCAATTAGATTGTAAGCTCCTCGGAGCAGGGACTCCTCTTCCTTAATGTCACTTTTATGTCTGAAGCACTTATTCCCATGACCTGTTATTTATATTATTTGTTATTTATATGATTACAACATGTATTACTACTGTGAAGCGCTATGTATATTTATGGCGCTATATAAATAAAGACATACAATACAATACGTAGCTGTCAGTACAGTATGTTCTGTTACATCCCTATCTGTTCTGGTTAGGTTCCCATTTAAGATGGGGATGTAAACCACTGCTGCAAGGGTCTTTGTTATTAGAGAATCATTTCTAAATTTGAAGCACAAGGTGATACTGTGGTCTCATTTACATGTCATTTCCTAGAGTCCCTAGCTGCAGTGGAAGCACTGTGTACTAAGAGATAATGGGGAAAAGCAGGATTGCAGACCTGACTGTGACATGTGAATGTGCTCACAAGTGGTCTTTTTATTTGCTACAGTAGATTTGGTCAAAACATTCAGGTCAACCTCAGTGATAATTTTAGGAGCTTTGTGAGCAGTGACAGATCCTGCAGTATCAATATGTGAAAGGGATCACTAACTTGGGGCCTCTACAAACGGGTTTAGGCAACATTTGTGAAGAGTGGCATAGCAATGCTGGCATGGCCTACATGTATTTAAAAAAGTCCCTGAATTACTTCTGATCTACAGTCAGTGTCAGATTTTACATTAGGCCCGTAAGGCCTAAGGTGGCAACATTTGGGGGCGGCAAAAATGTCCGCCTCCATTTGCATTTGCCGCTCTCTCGGGCCTAACGGACATAAAGGGAAGGGACTTATTTACCTGTGCTGGCCGCCTCCGTTTTGCCGCCCTGCTTTTCCTTCAAAATCGAGCGTCAAATGACGTTGCGACATCAAATGACTGTCACGGGAGACCAGATTATTTACAACTTTTTACTAGGATCATTCATTGAGCAAAATAAGGTAATTACATAAATTGTAATTTTATTCGGCATAAATTCGCTAACACACAATGATACACAAAATACAGACAAAAATACAGACTTGCTTTGAAACTGGGGTCGAAAACTAGACTTTCCTAGGTGCAGGGAACTCTATGGGAGAGCTTTACCCTGACTCTCCTGGAACCTAAATCTGCATAAAGTTCCACACGCCACCGCTACCTTCTCTTCTGAGAACTTGGTCCCTCCTGACCGCGAGTTACTAAAAATTTCCTGGAACTCAAATCGGAATAAAATCCCAGCCGCGACTGCTACGTTCGTTTCTGAGAACTTGGTTGCAAAAGTCAGGACTTAGACTCTGGTGGGAAGGCTTTTTAGGCTCAAAATCGAAGCCGGTTGCCCTGCTTTTCACACAGAAGCAACTTTGAAAAGCCTGTCTGTGCTCTTACTACAGGGAACTCTGAATCTTATCGGCTCATCGATTCTTATAGTATTTTCAGTTTCATTCACAAAACTAAACAGCCAATCAACGTGTGGGAACTTTCCCAAGCAACCAATCGGAGCCAAGCCGGCTAGAAAAGCCAGGGTAGCGGGAAATCTGATTGCCAAGAGACATGCGCAAGCCTGCCACCTCTCTCCCTGGCTATCTCAATGCCCCCCGCTTGGGCAGGCTCCACCAGTCTGGCAGAGCAAGTGGCATCACGGAGGACTGCCATTGATCTCCGGACCTGGTACTCCGCTTTTCCCCGCTGACCAAATGCTATTCACACCTGTGGGCTTCCTCTGGCGGCTTTGAACTCTGATGTCCAGTAGACTTACCGGCACCTATGGGTTAGCTCGGGCAGCCTGTGTGGACATTGGTTTTGAATGTAAAAACACTTTACATTATATTAAAGTATATTTTAATACACTTCTGAGTCTCTGGGTACAGAAGACAGGAAAAGAGAAAATATTGTAGTTTTATTTCTATCTGCCTTATTTCCCACATACTTTCCCTTGGACTCAGTTTGGACTCTGAGTCGCCCCTCAACCTTATACACAGTTGGGGCACCCACAAACGGTATACTGGTTGTGGGTCAACTTGGCACTAGCTGGGATACCCCCCTTAACCTAGGGATTCCCTCGGCTACAGGAATTTATCCCTGTGCCTCATTCTCCTTTCTGGGCTGTGCTGAAGCAGGGTACCCTAGTGGTGAGTAGCGCTTGCGTTTTCAAGGGGAGGTATTGCCGGGGCAATGTGCCTACATGTATCCGGGAATCAGGCATGATTCCCGGGTACATTTATGGGGAAACCGACAACTCCGGACCCCAACTAAATAGCCACATTCTGTCAATGGTTCCCCCGCAACCTCCCCCTTGAAACAAATACCCTAGCAATCCCTGCTTGATTACATGCTCGGAAAGGGAAAAACACAAAAATTACTTTTATTACAAACAGTGCATTGGAATGGTACAATGTTACAGGGCCCATGAGCTAACACTCTTGGACTCTTATACACGGAACAAGGGAAACCAAAACGGGCTTGACCTTTATTAAAGAGCCTGGTTACCCCGTCTCGTCAGATCGTCAGAATGACATTGTGTTACCATGGTAATGCTCCGCCGTGCGACATCACGTCGGTGACGTTCGCTGCGTCATTTGGCGCTGGATTCTGAAGGAGAAGCAGGGCGGCAGACACAGGCAAGTGCTTAAAGGAAACACTTGCTACAGTGTTTCTTCACACCCATTGAAGAAACTGCAAACGAAGTTAAAAACATATACCTGTAACAAACCAAGATCGGACTAAGTGATACTAGTGATCTCTCAAGATCAAGCGAACAGGGGTCATTTTATGTAGCATAAAATGCCTAACCATGGGACAATACTTAGCAGGATGCTGAGATGCAGGGAAAATCAGGTGATGAGTACACATTGTATATGCAGCCACAATATTCACTTCTACAGGTATCACGTCTCTAGAAGGCATGAAGCAGGCTTGAGGCAGCTGAGCAAAGCACAGTTAGGCCGTGACTGAATGAGCATTATGGGCTTGGTGCTGTTGTGTTTGATTCATAGCTAAGTTCTTTTCTTCCTGTAGATAGGGGAACGTGGTGTTAATCTCAGTGGAGGACAGCGCCAGAGGATCAGCTTGGCCCGTGCTCTATATAGTGATAGAAGAGTGGTCCTGCTGGATGATCCACTCAGCGCAGTGGATGTCTACGTGGGAGCCAAATTGTTCAGCAAAGCAATTAAGGCTGGAATGCAGAACAGAAGTGTCTTGTTTGTAACACATCAACTGCAGGTATGGCATACATGCACATTCATTAAATGTGATAAGAACACGTTTAGATTAATTCACACAGTCCTGCTCTTATCTCCATGTTATGTACAGGAGACAAAAATCTGTTTGTGGATGCTCCAGTCATTCACATTCAGACAGCAACTTTTAATTTGATAGCAGTATTAATGTATAAATAAAGAGAGAGGAAAAAAGCCAGGCTCCATATTGTAAAAGATAAATTTAATAAAATAATAAAATCGCAAGGACATCTACTCAGAAGGGGAGAAAAATAATGCGCATGCGATGAATCTGGCTGCATCTGTACAAAGCATGATACTGTAAAAGATCAATTCAATAAAATAATAAAATTGCAAGGATATCCACTAACAAGGGGAGGAAAATAGTGTTCATATAAGAGTAAAACTCTTGAACTGGGGAAGATGGCGCTGCTCTAGGAAAGTGATTCAGCGTTAGAGGTGAGACGGTCCTGGCACCTGTATTTGGTTCACCGGAGGAAGGTAAATGCCAAACGGAGAGGGGGCAGGACTGCCTATCTCCTATTGAGATAGAGGGAGGGCTAGGGAGGAATACAGGAGAGGGGTTTTGGTGCTCCCGGAGACAAGGGTCTGACAGACACGCTGGGAGATGGATACACTATGGATCCGATCACCTATTCAGACTGATCGAAACAGGAGGGGTAGGTCCTTAGGTCAGACATTGTGATCTCCATACTTATAGAGTCAGGTTCCCAGGAGCTGCGATCGAGAGGGTGTCCCCTTTGTCATACTCTGGTCACACTGGCTGTGCGGTTGTTCATAACTCCCCCCCCATGTTACAGCTCTTAATCAATCAGATAAGCTGTTATGTTGGAGGGTGGCCCCTGGTGTGTTCATGATCTCAGTGGTGGTTCCCCCCAGTCAGTATATCGAGGTTCATCCCATAGGGTCGAATTAGCATTTGTACAGTGAGGGACTCACAGCGGTGGTGCACAGCTCACAGCATACTGAGGCCTAGTGAGGATGGTCTCAGGAATACGCAGGGCATTACTCAGGCTTGATGGGGCTAGTTAAAGCATAGGCTTAGGGAAACAGTACATAATATGAGAGTAGGAATCTAGCTAATTGGGAGGGTTTAGAGACTAGAAGCTCAGGGTGAAATGATTCAGAAGTTATATGATCAGGGGAGAGGAGGCATAGCTGGTGCTTGGGTATGGATGGGGATAGTTTAGCTCAAGCTACAATTTTGCACATGTGGAGGAGGGATGTTCTTGCCCGGTCTGAGAGGGATGGGCAGGGACGTCAGTCTCTTCTGTCCAGAGGGCTGTGATGGGGGGGGGGGGGGGGTTGCCGGATCACAGGATCACACCAGCGGTTTAGACGGATCCTATGGAGTGCTTAAGCAATTGTTCAAGGTCGGACTCAAGTTTAGTTTCTGCTTATCCGGTGACTGAAGTTTTTATGTCAAGCATATGTGTTTGAGATTACAGTATTAAGTTTGTGTATATTGTGGTTACAATTACATTGTATAATAATGTGGTTTAATAAGTATAAGAATGCTATGTTAATGTATTATTTACCTATATATATTTTTCACATCTTTAATTGTTGTTCTCGGTTTAAATGAAATATTATGATTCTACATGCTTGGCAGAGGAGTTATGACCCCTTCTATCTGCATGCAACCTCAAATAGGTGATGGGGGTTATTCCCCTATCATCTGCAAAGTCCCTAGGGTACCTGGGCATACCCATTGTCCAGGACAAGGGTCCGCAAAGTGGGGGTGCGAGATATTTTCGGGGGGGGGGGGGGGGCGTAGTGCGGTGGTTACAGAGGCCCCGCGCTCTTCCCGAAGGCATTTAAATTAAATGCCGGGGGAGGCGCGAGGCCTCTGTAAATCTCTCTTACCTGGTCTGAGCTGCCTCTTCGGCGACGCGTCTCAATGACAATACGGTGTCAAATGGCAATGCGTTGCAATGCCGACGCAACGTGACGTCATGATGTCATATGACTCCATGAAGCTCCGAGCCAGTAAGGGAAGGGGGCCGCGAGCTGGGGGAAGAGCTCACAGTGGGGGGCGCAAACAGAAACGTTTGTGCACCCCTTGTCCAGGACACTGGATCATTTTCTTTTTTGGTTCAGTTCATAGTTACCGCCCAAGGGCAGATGGGCCACAGGTCATGTTGACCTTTCCAGGCCCATTGAATTTTTTGTTTTCTCACGATCCAGAGGGAGCATGGGGGATAAAAACACACAAAAAGAAGAAATACTAAGTGCAGATGTATAAAATAAAAGGGAATGATCCCTGGTGAATCTTGGCTCCTTTGTACAGCCTACTCACAGGAAGGTAATGGTTTTCAAGCAGAAATGACAGTAGGTGGATTGTGGACATCAATATTGCAGAATGGCTTCTTCACTTGGGGAATACGACCTCAGCAAGAAGAAAGAGTACGCACATAGCACAGATCAGATAGTAACAAACAATTTATAAAATTCCTTAAAGTGCACACTTACAGTGTTGCCAAATAAAAACAGCATGTAAGCTATAAATAGCTTTAGTGCAGGCCTGCACAACTCGTAAAGTGAGAAGGGCCGAACTGCTCCAAGGAAAAAAAAATTGGGCCGCACATGTAAAATCATCATCATCATCATCATCATCATCATCATCATCATCATCATCATCATGAAGTGGGGTCATTGGAGGTGCAGATTGCAAGGGGGTCATTAGAGGTGCAAGGGGGTCACTGGAGGTGCAAGGGGGTCATTGGAGGTGCAGGGGAGGGTCATGGATGGTGCAGGGGAGGGTCATTGGTTGAGGTGAGGGGAGGGTCATTGGAGGGGGGAGGGTCATGGAGGTGCAAAGGGTGGTCATTGGAGGTGCAAGGGGGTGTGATTGGAGATGCATGGGGGGTGCTTGGAGGTGCATGGGGGGTGCATGGGGGTTGCTTGGAGGTGCATGGGGGTGCTTGGAGGTGCAGGGGGGGCAGTGATGTGAGGTCGAGTGGGGCTGATTGAGTGCAAGGGGGGTGATTTGAGGTGCAGGGGGAGAGTGTGAGATGTGGGAGGTGAGGGAGGGGGAGATGATTGTGAGGGCAGGGGGAGAGTGTGTGAGTGCAGGGGGGGGAGAGGTGAGTGGGAATGATGTGAGGTGCAGGGGAGAAGGTATGTGAGGTGCAGGGGGGGTGGGATTGTGTGGGGTGTGCAGGGTGGTATTGTGTGTTTGATGTGGAGGGGGGAGTATTATAGATGTGGGTGAGGGGGAGAGATGGGGGTATGAGAGATAGATGGGGAGTGTCGCAAAGGTTGTAGTGGGGTTTGGGGGAGATATGAGGATGATGGAGGTGGGAGGAGGAGAGATGATGAGGTGCAACGCGGATGCACTTAGTATTTCTTCTTTTTGTGTGTTTTTATCCCCCATGCTCCCCCTGGATCGTGAGAAAACAGTTCTACAATTTGGGGAAGAGTGAAGACAACCCCACCGGAGGGTAGAAGCAGGGGGGTGACACTTTAATATTGTTTTTTACACTTGCTTTATATATTCATTGCACTATTATCACTTCAAGTCACAATTTAATTATTTGATTAGTAAGCACTGTTTAGGGTGTTGGCGCCTCCTATATTCACCTAATTTGGCACCATTGAAATTCTTTACATTGTTTCATGTTTTTTGTCTCCATGGTAGTTCCCCCCCTTCCCTTCCCACCCTCCCCCTTCCACCCACCGTCCCCCTCCCACCCACCCTCCCCCTCCCTCCCACCAACCCCTCCACCCCTCCCCATCCCACCATGCCACTCTGGTTCCAGGGGAAGCTACCAGGGTAGTTTCACACTCACAATATCGAGTAATAACAATGGGCTTGCTGAAAACATTTGGGGTCTAGGAGGAGCGACCCGGGGATGGATAATAAAATGTTGATAACAATCTTATCTCATAATGTAAAAGGCTTTAACAGCCCAGCCAAGAGGCGCTTAGCAATATCAGATTATAAGAGAAAGAATGCAGATCTATTACAATTACAGGAGACTCCCTTCAGCAAAAATTGCGCCTCTAAATATTTTGATAAAAAACTTCAGTCAGTTTTACCTTTTCAGCCCAGACTAAAAAGAGAGGTGTGGCAATTCTAGTCAACAACAGACTCACTTTGGTGGTTGAACAAGTTAGACAAGATAAAGAGTGCAGATTCCTAATATTGGTGGGGACAATACAGGGTCAGTCACTGACAGTTGTAACTGTGTATGCAGAATGTGTGTCAGAGCCATTGTTTTTCACCTCTGTGTTTGAAGTGCTAAATAGTGTCAATCAGGGACACACTATATTAGCGAGTGATTTTAGTCTAGCACGGGATCCGGACATGGATAGGTCATCACGTCCTTCCCATTGGCGAAAGGTGGAAACACAAGGGCTTATTAAGGAGCTAAAGGATGTGCAGCTGTCGGATGTTTAGAGGGAATGACATTTTTTCTAATCTGCATATGAACTACATTAGAATAGATTATTTCTTTATTTCAAACAGAATAGTCCCAATGGTCACAGCGACCCACATTCATGACATTTCATGGTCTGACCACGCACAGATTCAACTGAAGTGCGCAGTTCTCCTCCTACACAGACCAGGAGCAAACTGGAAGTTAAATTAATGCCGTCTAAAAATACCTGAGGAACTACAAAAAGTAGATAAGGAGATCAAGTGCTTTTTTACAACTAATGAAGGAAGTTTAAGCTCTCACATAATACCCTGAGAAGCACATAAGGCAACTCTTAGAGGTTCCCTCATTAGCATCACAGCTGGGAGAAAAAGAGAGAAAACCAAAAAAATATCGGATTTACATGCAAGATTGACAGCATTGTCGGGGGAACACAAGAGAAATAATAAAGCAGAAACACTAAAAAAATGTCCAACTCATTGAAGGTATGGGAAGCTACTCAATTTAGATGCGGACTAACCTCTAAGAACACGCTGATGACCCCAATATTCGATAACACGACCTTTGTTCATGGCCTGAATAATAGAGATTTAGCAATCTGGAAACATAATGGAATTCTTAGGCTTAATGATTTGGAGGCACGAAAAAATATTAAAACATTTGAACAAATTAAGGCAGAAAAAGAAATCCCCCACTCTGAATTCTTTAGGTACCTCCAATTAAGAGCATTTTATATGAAAGTATCACCCTTTTCCCCATTAACAAACTTTGAGCAGCTCTGTCTATTGAAAACAGACACTTGTGGACTAACTTCCCAATTGTATAAGGAAATAATCTGTTCTGGACGGAAGTACTCACAACCCTTACAATTCACTTCCCAATGGGAGGCGGACCTAGGGGAAACCCTAGAAACAGCAGATTGGTATGAGATATTTGTGGCCTCAGCAAAAAAGTTCAATCTGTACATCCCTGAAGGAGAACGCATATAAAGTAATGATGAGATGGTATCTCACTCCGTTTCCTGCTAAGCAGGCCATCCCAGCAGCTATCCAGAGAAGAAAACAAGCTTATTGTGCAAATAGCACCAGCAACGAGGTGCGAGATTGCAGCATTGTGGAAACAAAAGGATTCTCCAGTAATCGCAAACATTAGAAACAAAACCTGGTTTGTATGTCGGATGGAGAAGCTCACAAGCCTGGTAAATGATACAGGTACTAAATTCCAAAAAGTATGACAGCCATGGCTAGCCCAATCAGACATACAATGGGTGAGTATGACCACAATTATGCAATGACAGGCCAGGTGCGTTCTCGTTCAGTGACTAACCGGAGCTGATGGGTGGGTACACCAATTTAATATATACTAATGCAGAATCTGGGAGGACCCAAAAAGGTTTAGAGTAACAAACAAATGCTCACAAGAGTGGAAGTGTTTAAGATTAGCGTCAAATTGTACCAGTAGTGGAAGCACCTGTACCCTCCCCCCCACACACACCTTCAAGTTCTTTTTGTTTTCCCTTTAATCTAGTTACATGTGTTAATTGCGTTCTGGACATAATTCATTGGATGTCGGCAAATGTCATGTATTGTATAGATATTACATTGTGTCGATGCATATTAAAAATAACATTTAAGTTACAAAAAAAAATGATAGAAAATAATGGTGGCTAAAAAAACAGAAGTTACAAACTTTCAGGAGAAGCGAGAGAGCAGTTCAAATGATGGACCTGGGAGAAATGCCACGGGAAGAAGACGCAGAGACAATGCAGGCTAAACAACCAGCAGGGAGCAGATGTCCATTAAGCGCAGCTGAAATAAAAGATTTATATGAGAATATCAAAGCATTGTTCCAGACAGGACTTCAATCGGGATTCAAAGAAATTGACAGGAAAGTTAAATCATTAGGACACCGAACGGGCACTATCGAAAGTAAGACAGATTATCTTATAACTAAAGTGGCCATGCTAGTGCAAAGCTCGCAGGAATCCAAACAACTGATCAAAGAGCTACAAGAGAAGGATGAAGACCCATACAACAGGTCACGCAAGAGCAATGCTCTAAATTAAAGGCATACCGGAATAAGTTGACAATCTAAAATCCTACCTGCATCCTCTGTTTGAGCAACTCCTGCCTGATGCAGACCCAGATGTTCCATCTGGACAGAGCTCACGGAGCACTTCAGCAAAAGCCCAAAGAAGGTGAATAACTAAGAGACGTAGTGCTCAAATTCCATTATTTCAGAATCAAGGAGGACATATTGCGGGCTGCAAGGGAAACAAATAAACTAGAGTTCGAATGAACCACCCTGCAAATCTATCCAGATCTTTCTCCCATCACATTCGCCAACCGACGAGAAATTAGAAGTACAGAAAAACTAATAGAAAAAAAAGAATAAAATATAAAGGAGGTTTCCCCTTCAGGCTGAGCGTGGTTAAACAAATCCAACTGAGAGGTATTAAACAAATTCTTTGCCTCTGTGTTTACCAGGGAAGAATCAAGTTCAATAGTAGCGCTGCAGGAGGAAGCCACAACCTCCATATTAATGAACAATTGGTTAACTGAGGAAGAAGTTCATAAACGACTTGAAAAAATTAAAGTAAATAAGGCACCTGGCCCGATGGCATACATCCAAGAGTTCTCAAGGAGTTAAGCTCAGTAATAGCAAAACCATTATATTTAATATTCAAGGACTCCATTTGCACAGGCTCAGTACCACAAGATTGGCGTCAAGCAGATGTGGTGCCTATATTTAAAAAGGGAGCTAGATCACACCCGGGGAATTACAGACCTGTAAGCCTGACTTCAAAACTACTTGAAGGTTTAATATGGGATAATATTCAGGAATACCTAATGGAAAACAAAATTATTAGTAATAGTCAGCATGGATTTATGAAGGATAGATCTTGCCAAACTAACCTTATTTGTTTCTTTGAGGAGGTAAGTAGGAATTTAGACCAGGGTAATGCAGTTGATGTGGTCTACTTAGATTTTGCAAAGGCTTTTGATACGGTTTCACACAAGAGGTTGGTGTACAAAATAAAGAAAATTGGACTCAGTAATAATATATGCACCTGGATTGAAAACTGGTTAAAGGACAGACAACAGAGGGTTGTCATAAATCGAACTTTTTCAGGTTGGGCTAAAGTCATGAGTGGAGTACCTCAAGGATCGGTACTGGGACCCCTGCTTTTTAACTTGTTTATTAATGACCTTGAGGTTGGGATCGAGAGCAAAGTCTCCATCTTTGCTGATGATACTAAATTGTGTAAGGTAATAGAATCAGAGCAGGATGTAATTTCTCTTCAGAAGGACTTGAAGAGACTGGAAACGTGGGCAGGTAAATGGCAAATGAGGTTTAATACAGATAAATGTAAGGTTATGCATTTGGGATGCAAGAATAAAAAGGCGACTTACAAATTAAATGGAGATATATTGGGGGAATCCTTGATGGAGAAGGATTTAGGAGTGCTTGTAGACATCAGGCTTAGCAATAGTGCCCAATGTCATGCAGTAGCTGCAAAGGCAAACAAGATCTTATCTTGCATCAAACGGGCAATGGATGGAAGGGAAGTAAACATAATTATGCCCCTTTACAAAGCATTAGTAAGAGCACACCTTGAATATGGAGTACAATTTTGGGCACCAATCCTAAGAAAAGATATTATGGAACTAGAAAGAGTACAGAGAAGAGCCACCAAATTAATAAAGCGGATGGACATTCTAACTTATGAGGAGAGGCTATCTAAATTAGATTTATTTACATTAGAAAAGAGGCGTCTAAGAGGGGATATGATAACTATATACAAATATATTCAGGGACAATACAAGGAGCTTTCAAAAGAACTATTCATCCCACGGGCAGTACAACGGACTCGGGGCCATCCCTTAAGGTTGGAGGAAAGGAAATTTCACCAGCAACAAAGGAAAGGGTTCTTTACAGTAAGGGCAGTTAAAATGTGAAATTCATTACCCATGGAGACTGTGATGGCAGATACAATAGATTTGTTCAAAAAAAAGGTTGGACATCTTTTTAGATGGGAAAGGTATACAGGGATATACCAAATAAGTATACATGGGAAGGATGTTGATCCAGGGATTAATCCGATTGCCAATTCTTGGAGTCAGGAAGGAATTAATTTTTCCCCTTAATGGGGTTTTGTGTTTGCCTTCCTCTGGATCAATAAGTAAGTATAGATATAGGATAAAGTATCTGTTGCGTAAATTTAGCATAGGTTGAACTTGATGGACGTACGTCTTTTTTCAACCTCATCTACTATGTAACTATGTAACTATGTAACTGAGATTGCCGAGGACAGAGAGATATGCCTTGCTGAAGGACTTTGATCTTCCCCGCATTTTCCCAGAGGAACTCACCGACCAGGCAAACAGAATCCAAGAAGTCCCTACAGATAATATGGCAGAAGGCCCAGAGAATGTGATCATCTATCAGACCCGACGGTAGAAACCACCCAGACTGAAGAGAAGAAAAGTGAAAGAAGACCATACTTAGCAGACATGCTGAAATCAAGTTCTGTAAGGCATTTGACTCTACATCCCCGGCCACCCAGCTAGATCTGAGAAGAACAAGAGAGCCAGGCAACTAAAGCAAACACAGCTTCACTCCAGGGACATAAACCATGTTTCCTTCATTTTCTCTCCCTTCCTTTTGCACGGAAAGTCAGGATGAGGAATTCCCATCCATGACAGAAAAATACTTGCCAAAAAAGACACAGAACACGCCAGCCAACCGCTTTAAAAAACGGCGCCAGGCGGACAGAACCACGACATGTTTCTAGGAACACAGAACACCATACTTAAAGGCTAAATATCATACAAGAGAAAACACTAACAACAAGGCGGCACACTGTTTGAAATGTTTATTCTTATATTCCCTTAATGTCCAATGTTATAGTTTAAAAAGTTGGAATGAGGTTCTCCCCTTAGAGACTCTTGGAAAAAAGTAGAGCTGGCCTAAAGGACATGTATTAGCTTTCTTAACGCAACAATGAGCTGCGGCAAATGCTATAACCCGTCAATGTTTCCCCCTAATTCACCACCGTATATCACGATAAAGATTAAAAAGGGGAAACAGGGCCCAGCCAACATCAAGATATAGAAGGTATAAACAGCTAAGGTAGGAATGAGAGAACCTCAATAAGCATATCAGTTGTATTAATAGCTGCAGCTCTGTCAGATTAGTTATGTTTTTTTTCTTGATACCTGAAAATATAAGTATATACTGTAGATGACTCAGTGCACTCCCGATACCTACTAAAATGGCGATGGGCTGGGACAGACTGGGTCACCTAAACGCTGATCAAAGTAGATGGGCTGAAAAACAGGGGGACACGGAGCGCCCAAATATTACAGAGAGGGATCAGCTTATAAGAATACAACACACTCAGCCGTCTGCATAATTGGCTAACATTGGGGCCCTAACTAAGAACTTAATTTAAAAAATAAATATATATATATATTTATATATATATATATATATATAGTAATGGGGAGGATTTGGAGCACCCTAACTAGCTATTTCAAAATGGCCACAAAGCATTACACTGGTGAGAGGACAAAGCATGAGAGAATCAGGAAATGAAGTTGAATCTGTGCGACTTATTGCATGGGCGTGGCCATTTTTCCCTATCCAATAATGATACACCCAAAATGATTAAGATGAGATTCTCCCTCACTATTTCTACAAGAGACACATTTTAGCGTTAAGTCAAAACCAATCTACTTAGATAAACACATCTCACAAACATACACCTCATCTTCACAAACGGAATAAAAATGGGGTAGCGATAGCTTTTATCAATAAAACACCATTTGTCCAAGAAAAAAAAGAGAAGCAATAAAGATGGTAGATATTTAATTGTATTAGGCACCAAATACAACATACCAATCACACTAGCCAATATCTATGCCCCCAATGGATTCTCAAAACTTTTCTTTGAATTCTTTGAGAATCTGAGGAAAATAAAGAAAGGAAAATTAATGGTGGCATGAACATTGCTTTAGGCCGCGCTTATAGTGCCGACGACGCGACGTCGCCCGAAAACAAATGCATTGCTGCCACCGCGAGCGCTTATAGTAAGCGCGACGGCGACACTGCGACGGAGCGACGGCGCCGTCGCGAAAAACTGGTAGCCGGCAAAATTTGATTTTTCAAGGGTTGTCGCCTCATGTGACGGCCCTTGAACCAATCAAATGGCCGGAAAGCCGCGACGACGACGCCCGGCGAAATATAACTTTCGCCAGTGGCGACGGGTGACCCGTCGTGTCGCCGTCGCCATCAACGGCACTATAGGCATGGCCTTAGACAGTACAATAGTTAGGTCCAGATCCATTCACAAACAGAATCGCAGCCAGATTAAAAATAAATAAAAAATAATGTTCTAATTAAACACTTGAAACCATTCTTACTGCTTGACATCTGGCAAATAATACATCCAAATCAGAGATGACACTTTTTTTCTCCAACCTGTACAAAACCTACTGTACTCGAATACTGTAGATTACATATGTATAGATTCCAATACATTCTCGCAAATTCGTAGTGCAAAAATGTATCCGATCACCTGGTCAGACCACTCACAAGTAGAAATCATCATAGAATCATGGAGCATGCCCACAGCACTTCATTCCTGGAGGATTAACAACACTTCGCTGGTTTTCCCAGAGATTATAGAGGAGATACATCAAACACTTGACAGTGGAAAAGAAGTTATATCAGTGGCGCTCAACAATGTAATGATCAAAGCAATTCTAATAGATATTATAAAATATATATTATAAATATACAACCAGAGCCACGGAATAGCCGTCCGATTGGATGTCCACGTGGTAAGGGTAAACATTGAAATATACAAAGAAATCAAATCATAGCATAATACTGTAAAAACATACACATTAACCGTACAGTATTATGCTATGATTTGATTTCTTTGTATATTTACATGTTTACCCTTACCACGTGGAGCATCCAATCGGACGGGCGATTTCCGTGGCTCTGGTTGTATATTTTATAATATATATTTTATAATATCTATTAGAATTGCTTTGATCATTACAGTGTTGAGCGCCACTGATATAACTTCTTTTCCACTTCTATAGCCTGACTAGGGGTCAGGGTTATATCACCGGCTGCCAGCTCACTGTGGGATATAGCGCTACCTATTTGTTTTTTCTATCAAACACTTGACACCTACTTTGCAATAAACACTAACAAAGAAACAACGTCAACTATTCTTTGGACGGTGCACCAAGCGGTTATAAGAGGAACACTAATAAAAATAGCATCAAAAAGTAAAAAAGCATGCCTAAAAAGAATGAAAACATTAACAAACAAACTGTCAGGCCTAGAGAATTGTAATAAACAAAAATATGAGACAGAGTTAGGCAAAAAAAATAAAAGAGAACATTAGAAAATAACTTGGAGTCCTACACTACTGACCGGACAGGCAGACAAAGCCCTAAACTGGACAGGCTAACTCTATTATCAGAAAGGAATGGCTGGCCTAGAAATTAAGTGCTACTTAAGGGCCATTACACTTAAAATAGGTGAGCTCACACACAATATACAACACAATATGGAAGCCCACAGGGGATCACAAAAAGAGGTCCCTCTTTGATTGCAGTCATACAGTTGGTAATAGAATATATGCTTGGGTGCAATAAACCCAGAGTCATATACTTGAGGGAACTCTTTCTGTGACCCCCTGTGGGGTTCCATATTGTGTTGTATATAGTCTGTATATTCCCTTGGGCATCGCCAGTTGTACTATTACTTTCCATATTAGTGAAATAGGTAGAGCGGCAGACTTTGTTTGTTTGTATTGAGCTTACACACAATCCAGAAACCATTTTATCAGAATTTCACAAATTTTATGTGGAAATATAGAACAACAGCGTCCATAGAGGGTCAAAGAGGCTCAAGGATACATACTTGGTTGGAAGCCCACTGATAGCAAAAGTGTGGACAGAAACCTCAGTCCTCATAAACAGAGTTCTAGGCACGGCGGTGAGGATCGATCCTTTGTCGGCCCTGCTAGACAAACCACCCCAGAATTTGACTTAACATGAGCAGAAGCTTAGCTCTCACATAATGGCAGCCATCAGATGCGCCACAGTAGCCTCCTGGAAGGGTCCAACCCCGAGCATGGCTAAAATAACAAACAGGATATAGCTAACCATGCACTATGAAAAGATTACCACATATCTGATCAGCACCATGCATAAGTTTAGAAATGTATAGGAGCCGTGCTTGAATAGAATGGTAGACCATTGGTTAGATCCATTGTCATGGGAACTTTGAAGTCTGAATTTTGTACTATATTCTATAGAGGGTAAAAACACAGATCATTTTATACCATTATGACGTACTAAAATAGCTGCATAATAATGTTTACATAACGACGGAACACCAGAACTGTATTGTAACAATGATACCTATTATAGATATTAGAATTCCTAATATGATGTACCAATAGGCAATATATCAAGTGATGTGATGCACCCCATGTCTACCTACCCCACACCCCACACCATCCTTATCATTTCACTTTGTTTTCTGTATCCTCCCCTATACAATACCGACTGTACAAAATATCTGTATTGAAAGTTACTCTGACACAAAAAAAATATCTAAACTTTACATTTTATTTTTATTTTTTTAAAGCAGTGGTACTTGTTACCACCTAGTACTCACACACTTTGATCTCTGCATGTAGTGCTTTTTAACATTTTGAATTTATAGAAAGAGAACAGTTTTCGGACTTAACCTCAGCACTGAGTTTAGATATTTTGCAGATTGCCCTTCAGTACCAATCCTTTCTCAAATCTACTTAGTATATAATATTGGAGATCCAATTTCTTGTTATGCTAAATCCAATGATTATGGGTTGAGCACGTGTTCCTTCCCATTCACAAATAATACCTTTATTTTTCCTATTTTTTTTTTTTGTCTCAAATTGCTCTCCCTCCTCTAATTTTTCACTGGCTGCCTTCCAGGCTCTAAATCCACACATAGCAATAAAGTCAAAACGGCTAAATGGTTTTTGTTTAACTTGCAGGTTAATGTTTATTTTACACATAATTCATATCAAGAATCAAGATATATTTCATTTTTCTAATAATAATTTTAACTGAAGTATGGTGCTTTGCTTTTCAACCCATTATCTTTTGAAGACATGCAATGTGTGCAAGGCCTTCCTGCTTTGTTTGAATGTACCTGACATTTGTTTTTTTTCTGTTTTTCCACTGGAGTAAATAGGATCATCATTTTGATTACGTTCTTGTTTTTTTTTATTCAAATTGTTATCCAGTTGACAAAAGGAAAACCAATGCAAAGATGTATTTTGTCAGACATAGTTAGTTGTATTTGTTGGGGATTCAGAATAATGCAATTATGGTGTCTCTTCCAGTACCTCATGGAGTGCGATGGCGTTTTGTTCATGAGAGAAGGGTACATTGCAGAGCAAGGAACACATGAAGATCTGATGAAACTGAAGGGAGACTATGCAGTGTTATTTCAGGGCATGCAGCAAGCGGTAAGAACATGTATGAAAAAAATTGGGGGATGTATCAAGGATGTAAGGATGTATCAAGGATTGATATACTCAGTAAATATATGTAAACAATATGTGATTTAGCAGCCCTCTGGAAACAGAGAGAAATGCCACCCCTTTCTAGTATCAGTAGTAAATTATGGTTTGCTTGCCAAATGGAAAAGATGACCAGTTACCTAAACGATTCGTGTCTCAAAGACCGGAGAGTCTGGCAGCCTTGGCTTTCCCATACGGGTATTTCTAGCCTTAGCCCTAACACAATTCTTCTCTGAATCCAAGATCATTCTAGCGAATCCTAGGCGAATCTTTCCCTAGACACAATGCAAGCCTTGTATGAGTTCTTCTTAAGAAGATAGGCCAGGTATATTGTCTCAGCGCTTTATTGAGGTACTTCTAGCTATATAACGTTCTCATATTATATTGTGCAGTTTGGGAATATCGCTTAGTTTGTATCTGATTGTGCTCCCTCCCCTTCCCTGTTTTTATTTCTGAATACTTCCCCTCGCTTTTACGTTATTTTATTCATAAAAATCTTCAATAAAATTTGAGTTACAAAAAAGAGCGAGCAGTGCACAGAGCTGTATGTATTTTTGTCGAGGTTTTATAGACCTTGAAAGACGAATAAAACTTCTAGAAAACTGATTTGCTTTTATGAACCAAATCAGTGCTGGGTTGTTTAACCAATGTAGTACAGGCATACCCCGCATTAACATACGCAATGGGACCGGAGCATGTATGTAATGCGATAATGTACTTAAAGTGAAGCACTACCTTTTTCCACTTATCAATGCATGTACTGTACTGCAATCGTACATACGTGCATAACTGATGTAAATAACACATGTGTAACAGGCTCTATAGTCTCCCCGCTTGCGCACAGCTTCGGTACAGGTAGGGAGCCGGTATTACTGTTCAGGACATGCTGACAGGCGCATGCGTGAGCTGCCGTTTGCCTATTGGGCGATATGTCCTTACTCGCGAGTGTACTTAAAGTGAGTGTACTTAAAGCGGGGTATGTCTGTATATACTGTAACATATCCAGGTACAGGTATAATTTCCTAGAAGTAGCACAAGATTTTTATTGTGATACTTCACATAAAAAGTGACGGAAACAGCTTAACTTCAAGAGCCTGTAATATGACATTTTTTAAATAGTTTGTTTAATACAATGAGTGCTCGGTGTAACCTGTGAGGTTATGAGACATACATGGGTGTGTTGCAGTAATCCCTTATCCTCCACAGAATTGAAGCATAACAATGTAGCTATTACACCCAGTGACTCCACATTCAGTAAACATTATCTTGATCCACATCCAGTAAACATTAACGTCATCATTGTTTCTTCAGTAAACAATTTTTATGTGGCAAACTTAAGCTATCTGTCCCACACAGCAAGCAAAAAAGCATGTTAACAAAAAAATTATGAATGTAATTGGTTTTCTCGGATTCAATCCCCATTAGAGTAAAAATGTACCTTTTTTATTTATTGGGGGAGAAAATAAATACGTTTTCAATTTTTCTATACACATGCCTTTCTAATATTAGCTACTAATTAAAATTACTCACCCTTTAGGCTAAGGCCCCGGTAACTCCGCTGCACGCGCGCCCGCGAGGCTGGCGGCGCGTGTAGCCGATTCCCCGGTCTGCAGGGAGCTGCAGACCAAAAGACAGGGGTGGCGTGACGTGGGAGGGACGGGGGCGCGGCCGTGACGTCACCCGGCAGGTTCGCCCTCATTGGCTGAACCGCCAATGGCGTGGCTTAGCGCTCCGTCGCGAGTCCTGCTCTCAATTCTATTGAGAACAGGAGCAACTCGCGCCACAGCGCTGCGACCCCCCCTCGCAGCGGACCGGGCGCTATTGAGGGGAGGGCTCTCGTCCCTGCAGCGTCCGCCACAGCGGGCGCTGCAGTTGCCAGCGAGGTCCAGGCCTAAGATTTTAGAGCATTATTTGTTTACACAAAGCACTTACTTTTAACATACAGTATGAGGAGGGCCACTTTATAAAGGCAGCCTGTAGTAGTATAGGAGGAAATGTTATATTGTAGTAAGAATCTCTGGGTACTTCCAGCATTTTTCATAGTATGAATATAACCTGAATAGCCCCATTATACAGATCATAGCAAACCTGTCATTTTTTGCAGGCTTCTTGCCCCTGCTAACCTAGTACAATATTAACTAACTGTGGAAAATACTAAATATTCCCAGCACTCAAAAAGACAAAATACAGTAAAAGCAGTTAAAAATCAAGTGCGATTTAGTGTTCACATATTAACTATATAAGCAAATGTCTATATATCAGTAGAAATGTACTGTACATAAATCACTGTCTAACACACTATAAAATGCACAGGGAAGAGCCTTTGTGCCTGTTAGTCTCCTGCAAGCAAGGAGCCAGTTTTTCCAGGTAAGTACTGGGCATGAAGAAGGGGTGCTTGGCTTGAAACGTTGCCCCTCCCCTAACATAGATATTTTTGCTATAGACAGGTTGCTCCCCTAATGCACATATTTTAGCTGGATATGTCTTTCCTTCACATGTGAACTCCAGAAGACTGTTTAGGTTGTGTGCTGGACAGCGCTCTATGTGTATTTCTACTGTTATATGGGATATGGACATTTAGTTACGGTATATAAGCAATTTGTAATATAATGTGAATACTACATTGCATATGTTTCAGTTCTTGTTCTGCTAACTCTCTACCATAAACGTTATTTTTTTTTTTAACTGATTTTATTCTATTTTTATCCTTTTGAGTGCTCGGGATATATACTAGTTTACACAGATTATACTGTGAGGGGGACCTAGGGGATACCCCCTATCGGTACTTCACACTTGTTGATTTACTAATTGAGATATTGCTGAAGGAGTTTGGTACTTGACCAGTTAGGAGTGCTATCTGACTTTTTGATTATTAACTATCCGTGGTTTATTTTATGTAGTGGTGTTTCCATGTCAATATGGAGGCGGAGATAGGTCAGTCTGGGTGAGAAGAGAGGGTCAGTAATTTGTATACACGATAGGTTTCCAATATATGTTTTTAATCTTTATTCTGTCATTCACCTTTTTTCTATTGTTACTTTAGAGTCAATATGTGAGTAACGCCAAGTTTAGGTATGACCTAACGTAATGTTACGTCCCTGCGTTACCCTTCCCGCACTTTAGTGGATATGCAATGCTATGATAACACCACACTTTCCTATAATTTGCATGTCAGTTATAGTTAATGCTAGGCTCTTTTTACAGGAGACAACATGGCTTGACTTATTACGTTATTGTCCTTTGAAGATACACCGTTAGGTTTAACGTGACGCTAAGTTAGGTTAACGTCATGTTGAGCCATTTAGCGCATATGGCGTATCTGTCAGCTCACTGACAAGACTGAAGAGAAGACTGTCAATCATATGTCGCCGAACAACAAACCTACCTCAACTACAACCAGGAACTATCAGGTTTAACTAGGAAATATCTGTTTTACAGAATATAATTAAAAGAAATGTACAATGTTCTGCAAAGAAGAATACAAAACTTGACAGAAAAACATCCAGTAGTCATTCTGTTTCATTTATTCATGGGAGCAAAGACCAAGGTAACTTATTTTAAGATCTTGCATGAATTTTAATTAGTCTGTAAAACATCAATCTGGTCAACAGGGCAATGTATCGGTATTATTATTATCAATATAGCAAATATCTTTAAATACTGAAGGCACATTCTTGCTTTATAATAATGTCTACTAACATGTTGTTTCAGCTTTTTTTAGAGTCCAGGAACTTAAACATTACTTCTGACACCACTGAGTTTAAATTACAGAATAGTGTTGTTATATTTTTGGGATCAATACAGCAGTCCAAGAAACATACAACCTTTTGTTTCTAGTGAGATGTCCCTCTCAGAGAAATGTTTGCATGAAATAGCAGGTGCGGTTTTACTCAGCTTATTTTGTGTTGTAAAATATCCACTTCTATTCCAGAAACTTTTCACAATACTAAAACCCATATAATTAAACTGAAGGGGTGCTGATCCGTAATGGGCAACCACTTAACCTACAGATGCCGTATAGATATAGCCAGCGCAACCAAGACCTGTCTAAGACATGCAAATGAGCATACAGTAATATTTCCATTTGCTATATGCTTTACTGTGGAGGGTTTTTGTCACTTTTTTTACCCACCATAACTTTACTATGTATATATATGTATAATATATATACATTTTAAGTTATGGTGGGTGAAAAAGGCGACAAAAAACCTCCACCGTTAGCATATAGCCAATAAAGAATATCACTTGTGAGCACATTCACATGTCTTAGACAGGTCTGCAACCCTGCCTATCAACCGTTATCATCAAGCATACAGTACTCCCACTGCAGCAAAGGATTCTGGGAAATGACATGCAGGAACATAAGCATATATCCAAGGAGACCGTCTGTCCACTCTAGGATGACTCCCACAGCTAAATGAGAGAATGTGTGGAGCAGAAAAAAGGCCTTCAGGAGAAGCGGGGTAAGAGCTGCTTGCAGACCCGCTTCCCTATTTAGCAAATCCATTGGATATATACATAGAGGGAAAAAGCAAATATGTATTCAAATATACTGTAAGGAGGGTTAGATAAGCGTGTTACACTTGTAGAAAAAGAGATAATATCAATATCCTCATGTAATCCATTAGGAACAAAGGAATTAAGAGAGTAGATCCAGTAAGTTTCTCGTTGTGCTAATGTCTTATTTCTATCACCCCGTCTGTGATCCAGTGGCTTATGTTCTATACCCTTGACACATGGTCCCCTTATCATTGAGCACGTAACATCTTTGTCTCTTTGAGATATATATATACATATATATTTATATATGAGTGCTCATTTGCATGTCATTTCCCAGAATCCCTTGCTGCAGTGGAAGCGCTGTATGCTGGGCGATAATGGGGAAAGACAGGGTTGCAGACCTGTCTAAGACACGCAAATGAGCATACAGTAATATTTACAGTTGCAATATAATATATATATATATATATATATATATATATATATATATATATATATATTATAATATATATAACATACTGGACACCTAACAAGCTCCTATTAAACCCCCAAAATACCCACAACATATATATATATATGTAACGGTACGAGGCCTACCCAATCTCATATGGGCCCCTTTATGCATAATCTGCCCCCAGTTACATGTCAGTGTAGTGTGGTGCACCTGCTGGCTCACAGGACTCCTGAGTCTCCCGCTCGTTGGTAGTGGGGATTTCACCATGACAGGCGTATGAGGTATGAGTTCTACACACAGTTGGTACAGCGCCTCCATCCCTTCCAGATCCCCACAATAGCAGGCAGGAGTTTCTGGAAGAGAACTCCTGGGTGCATCTTCTTCCTGAATAACTCCAGTCTCAGGCCAGAAGGGTATTTCAATCAAGGGCATCTTTATTTGCATCAGGCATGGCAGACTGCCCATCATAGCGGCCGGTACTTAGTTGCACATCATATAGCTGCACATCATTAGGAAGGACCCTCCTGACTCTTTAATCAGCCAGGTATATTTCTGCTACCTCTACACTAAGGGAGGGCCACCATCTGTGCCAGAGCCCTGGACACAGTGTGGTGTCAGTTTATCTCTCTGCAACTACTGACACTTGAGCTGCACAGACTCACAGCTCTTGCACCAGACACTTGACCCAGACATAACGCACTAACTTTAGGAAGTGATGTGTAATATATAGGTTCCAGAAGACCCACCACTGTGTCACTAACAGTGGACACAGAGCATGCTGTCACTTCCTTTGCTACACCTTACACACCACAAGGGGGTTGAGGGCAAACCTCCATGATGACTTCAGGCAAACCTGCCCTCTTAACAGGAATTACAGCACAGAATGAGAAGGCATGTAACCCAATTTTACACAGGGCGAGAGAGAGAGAGAGAGAGAGAGAGAGAGAGAGAGAGAGAGAGAGAGATAGAGATATGCATGCATGCGCCTGGGGACTTGGCAATGGCTTTAGGTCGCAGAATGGAACAGGCTGGCACCCACTGCACTTAAAGATGTAATACGTAGGTTTCTATTTCAGAGAATAAAAATGTTGGTCCTCACCTGGGACCTGTTGCATATTTTTATATATTAATGAATAGAGCTAAATAAGTATGGTAATCCTTTACACCAACATTTTTGGGGAAAAAAACCTTATTTACACAAGTATTTAGCCCCAGCATTAAGTAGAGCGTTGTGGGGTCCTGTGCTGACCTCCCACTAACTTCCCCATCATTAATTGCAGCAAACACATCAGTTTTATGTAGTGCTCTTTAGGCCCATATAAGCAGTGAGGTGCTTACAGCTCTTGGGCAGTAGATTTGTCTTCTTTTGACCCAACTTCCAGCTACAAATCTCTGCAACAACGACCATTTTAGTACTTGGTGGTCAGTTTTAAGTTGGTGGCATTCTACATTTGGGATGTGAATTCCCAAGACTGAAATTCAAATATTAACACAAAATGTATGAATAATAATAGCAAAAACGAATAGCAGATACATCTCATTCTAACGTATAGTGCTGGTTACTGCCTCGGCCAACATTCATGAAGTGATAAAAAAAACCTTAGCTTTGTCAATCACCAACACAATTAATTAATATGTGATTTATTTGTTGTATTGTTTGGAGCACCTGTATTTTGTTACTTTGTGGTTTTGGTGTTTGAGGTCTGTACAGTCCTATAGCACCCATATTCTATTTCCTCAGTATCCACCTTTTTCGAATATTATGTTTCTTGGAGTGCTGCAAGTACTGTTCTATAGCTTGCTAACCACAGCAACCCAATCCATGGGCATTCCCATTGTTCAATTCATTGTATGGCTTGTGTTCTATTTATGCAATTGCCAAGCAACATTATGGCGATGAGTAGAACTGGACCATCTTCTAAAGCATCTCTGTCACATACATGATAGTACAGTATATGTCTGGAAATGTACTAAATATATTTTACTTTAGTGTGGCTGGTATTTTATGATATTATGGTATTCATGTCATGTTTTCGTTTGTATGTCTAATACAACTGTCCTGCGAACCTTCACATAAACAAGAAGTCTTACAGAGCTTATATTTTAGGGCATGGAGGTGGCACAGTATTGATACGTCAAGTAGCGTCTGAAGGAGATGTCAAATACCAGGTTAGGGTCTATGGCAGAAGTAGGTCAGATACTAGGCTGGCAGACAGTGACACAAACATGAAAGGGTTGCAGAGTTCTTCAAAAGCTTCTGAGCACAGTCTGCCTGACACTGCCCTGCAAGACCAAGCAGCAGGTAAATCTGTACAGCACTAAACCAAGTACAAGAGTCCTTATTGTATTGCATACATCGTATTATGTATATTAGGCCTTGTTATCTTTTGTGTCATTGATAATGTACATTTTTCTCTTGATTCTCCTACACAGAACCTACCATTTAACATTTAACTCTGATTGTTAGTTTTCTCCCAGGAGCATATCGGCCACTTTAATTATACTAATTGAACTTTCACTAAACTTGGGCCTAATACACAATAGGTGAAAAAAAAGTAACATACAGTACTGAGCGTCTTTTAAATGTGGACAGATTTGAATCAGTCATAAAAATCTCACTAGTTCTCTTGGTTTTAGCCTAATTTAAGGTCTATATTACAATTACCATCATTCATTATAAGGTAACAGTCACAAATTTGTAAAAAAAAATGAATACAGAAGATACCCATTACCACTTAATGATGCGTTAACTTAACACCTTGTTAAGTCAATAACTGAGCTTTGTGGATCTGGACCTGTGTACACTACCGACACGCTTTATTACTCTGCGGCCAGATCCGCAAGCCGGGAGATTTCCCGGCTTGCTAGTGGCCGCCCCTCGGCGTGCGCGCGGTCACGCGTCTTCGGGAGCGTGCGCCCCCTGCACGCGCGTCCAGGGGCTCCCCGAGGGAGCCCTGGTGTCCCGCGATCGCGGGACGGCGGCAGGGGGTTCCGGGGGACCCGGCGGACCCGGCAGCGGTAGGGAGAGCGCCCCGATCGGAGGGCGCTCTTCCGCTGCTTCGGCGCGCGCCCGTCACTCTCGGGCGCGCGCCAGGCTACTGCTGCGGCCAAGAACGGGCAAATGCTCGAATAAACTTGGCCGCAGCAGTATGTGTCTGACATAGACGGGGGATGGAATAGCTAAAGTCCCTTGTGAAAGATAAGATGCATGAGCTGGGTGCTGGGAAAGGGGAGTGTAATAGGGAAACTCCAATGTAACTTTGTGTAACGGGTTTTCCCCCACCCAATCGCAGATTATAGTGTGGGTGCGGAGAACATACAGTGTTACCTGCGTGTGGTGCTTTACCTGTTGGCTCACAGGAGGGCTGAGCTTCCGCCAAGGGAAACCTGGGGCAATTATGATACTATGAGTAACCACTTACTCGGTGCAGCGCCTCCACCTGCGATGGTTCCTAGCAGAGCAGGAATTGTTCCTCGCAGCACATCATACAATAACCATATACACGTATGTTTACTTTGGAGCATAAGAAACACATATATCAACACACTGAATATAACAAGTGTCCCTCTCTAGAGGAGACACTAACCACTGCATCTCGCACAACGCTAACGCTATCTTGCGCCACGGCGGACACCAACACTTTATGCGTCACGGCGGATGCTAACACTTTATGCGTCACGGCGGAGGCTAACACTTTATGTGTCACGGCGGACGCTAACACTTTATGCGTCACGGCGGACGCTAACACTTTATGCGCCACGGCGGACGCTAAAACTTCCACTGAATGGTCCCACCCAGTGTCCAGTAACCCCACCCAATGTCTCGCACTACCAAGTCAGATACAGGTGTGTGTGTGTGTGTGTGACTGCGCAGCCACTATGTCTAGTGATAGGCCTTGTTGGTGCACTTGTGGTTATGGGTTACCTGCCGAGCACTCCAGCGCTCGGACCTGCAACGGCTTCGCAAAGGGTCACGGCGAACTCCTGCACGATATCCGTGATCCACAGTAGGATGATCCATCCGGGGCGATCCCACCCTGATAATAGTCCAGCTCGCTCAGCAAGACACACAATATTCTTTATCCCTTACTATCAAGTAGCTAATGGGGCAGAGTCCCTAACTTAGGGCCTGTCCCTACAATACTCCACTAGGGTGACTCAGGGCTATCTGGGGCCTAGGGGGATTGCTGGCCTAGTGCAGGGAGTCACTGACTCCTGCACCCTACCTCCTTCCCCTAGCTGCTCCAGTCACCAACAACCAACGTGCTCCAGCCCGCGAAATGTATCTAATCCCTGCAAGCAGGGAGCTCCTGTAGCCCTATTGACTCCCTGGCGTCATGGGGCCGCTCCAGAGGCTCATGGGACTTGAAGTCCCCTTACAGAGCCCTCCTCTCATTGGCTAGGGCTTCGCGGGCTTTACTGGCTCTCCACTGCGCATGCGCGAGCCCCCCTGGAGTCCTCCCGGCGCTCCTAGCCCTTGCGCATGCGCAAAACACTTTACAATGGCGGCGTCCTGCTCTGCGAGCCGCCGGTACCCTAACGACGCTACCGCGGGCCTAGCAACGGCCCGATCGCGTCCCCGGCAACCGGCCATCTCTCTTAGCTGCGCTATGCACGCACACGACCCGCACCTTCCCGCGAGCGGCTCTAACCCCCTACCGCTGCGGTGAGTATCCCGAGGGGGGGCCAGCAACTCCCTCAGGGGACCTGGCTACATTTGTATAGTTCCTTTTTTCAAATTATTTCTAAAAAATGTCCATGCATATGGTATTTTCTTAAAGGAGCAATGTACCCTAAGTAGCCTCTGTTTTTTTTCCCTCTGTTTTTTTCTTTACATAATCTCACCTGGAAGGTTCTCCATATCTGAACCGTGCTATTTTCAGCTCTGGGAAGCCCCGGTTCTTGAGATACTTACTGGTGAAGTTACCGCTAATGCATCCTGGTTTTAAAAGGTGATTTATATGGCCGTCTAATAGGAAGCCACAACTGATTATGTTGCAGCTTCTTACTGGCTTGAGATTTGGCACTTTGATTCCCCTGAGTGAGATTTAAACCCGGTAACTTCACCAGTAAGTATCTAAGGAACCGGGGACTCCCTGAAGCGGAAAATAAGCTTTAGGTGACCCGTTGGTCCCAGCATGTATAACAAAAATTAGTTATTTAAAAAAAAAACAGTAAACGGAACCGCTCCTTCAAGAAATGTGTGATACTTTGCTGCTGTGAATAGTCATGGGAGACCTAGTGCTTGTCCTTCTGATAATAGGGATCATTTCATTGATCAATATTGATCTTCTGTCGATCAATGCTTTGGTCGTCCTCAATGCACAGAAATCGGATTCACGGTATCTTTCTACATCACAGGGTCTGATAAGAGTTTTTTTAGCATTTCTAAGGCACAATTGCTAAATTATAACTATTACTGCCAGGTGAACTTTAAGTGCTTTGCAAAGAAAAATACTGGTGGGTGTGGGTTTTAACAAACATCTTTGTAGTACAGTAGTATCTTTCTGAAGGGACTTCTTAGTTGAGACATAAATTTGATATGTATGTCCTTAGGCGAAACTAAGGGGTGGTGGAAAAAGGTGGAAGGGGGAGGGAGACAGGAGGGAGAGAGAGAAAGGAGGAGAGAAAGCGAGGGGAGGCAGAGCAAAAAGGGGGAGAGGAGGAATGGAAAGAGAGAAAGGAGGGTGAGGGAGACGGGGGATGGAAAGAGAGAAAGGGGGAGAAAGGAGAAATAAAGGGTGGAGAGGGTACAAGAGAGAAGGGGGAGAGGGAGAGAGATGAAACACATTGTGGCAATGTATGTGGCCAGCGTGAGCAAGCGCCTTAGCATGCATGGCGCTTAGATGCTTGCAGAGCAAGCAAATTTGAATTTGCCGCTCGCAAGTGCGTCACGTGAGCGGTTCACCCAATGAGGGTGAACCAGCTCCGTGACGTCGTGGCTGCACCCCCAGAAGAGTGCGCATCTAGCCACGAATCGCCCGGCCGAGCAGGGGGCGCAGCGCACGAGTGCCAGCGCGCCCGCTCCCTGCCTGGCCGCAGCCTTAGAGTGTGGGGGGGAGAGACAAGAGAGGTAGAGTGGTAGGGAGGGAGGAAAGAGAGTGGGGATTCTATAAATTGGGGGGGGGGAAGCAGATGTTGGGATTTTGGGCGCAAAAATACCTAGTTCCGCCTCTGTGTATGTCTATGTTTCAGTTACTATAAACATTTCTATTTGTCTCCAGGGTGCTGAATAATTGTACTCTTTCCCTTCAGTTATTGTTGACTCACAAATAAACAATAATCTGTTTGTAGGAAAAAAAACATTCTGGTAATTAAACAAATGTGAGTGAACACCACAAGCTTCTGTTTTTATTAGGTCACAGTAATTGATCTCGTTATGAACTAATATAGGGACAGTTTGACACTCAATATTTCAGTTTCAGACATGTCCTGCAAGACAGAGGAGAGCACAGAGCATGAAGAAATGAGCTTCCTCAACTTGGAGGGAGTCAACTTGGAGCACAACCATTACAATGCAGGAATCCAAGTGGAAGAAGTGATGGATCATCACACTCTTGACTGCTCCCAGATAGGGAGTTCTTCAGACATGTCACCTATAGTGCTGGGAGATCGAGATGGTGACGGAGACGATGATGATAAGGGATCGGTTCAAGAATCAGAGGGAGATTTGGTTAGCCTTAATTACAATGAAGAGGAAGAGGTCAGGGGTATGTGAAAATTGTGTTTAAATGTAGTTAGACTCCTCAGTTCATTCTGGCTTGAATGTTTGTGGCACTTTTTGAATCAGTAAGTAGGTCAGTTTGTGTAAAGTATGTCTCATCTACTTACAGCTAACTAGGAATGTATATGCAGATGGATCTAACTTTTTAACAGTGGATATACTCTATAAAATACCCAGTTTACAAGATTAGAAACATACAATGATGAAATACTGTAGTTTATCAAAGAGCAGCCTGAAACAAATGTACTTTTAGATATCAATAACATTGGTTTTTCTGCCAACTTTAAAAGATAATGGAAATATTGTATACAAAAAATACACATCAGTTGGATAACTTTACTTATCCGTCCACTTCAATTAGTCATTTTTAGAAGCTACTGTATGCACAGTCCTGTATTGAGTACATTTTACAGTATAATATTAACAATGTCATGAATATAAATACTTTCCCCAGATAGCAGATTACCAAATACATTTACAGTAATATTTATAAATGAGTTGCAGTAGTTTTTGGAATTAGAAATAGAACTTTTTTTTTAACACAGATACTGTTAAGTGATAATAAAAGTCAGAAATTGGTATTTCCCACCACATTATACTGTACAAGTAACTTTTTGCTAACTCCTCCTTTTGTTCTATATTTCCAATCCCCAAATCTCTCAGTGACTCCAGTTTAGCAAGATAGGTACACATTTTCTTGATGAGACACATACTGTATTTAATATGACTCTCACTGTCACCAGTTTGATGTATAGGTCCCTTTGCGAGTTTTTCTCGCTTGTGTCAGCAAGACATATAGTAACTAGTTCCAGTATATGAAAAATAGAAAGCCTTTGATGAGTTACTACACATATCTTGTAATAGTATGAATCAATTCTTGGCATTTCTTGCTATTTTGTTCTCAATTTTGATGCATGTAGACCACCGGATATGAAGTACTAAAGCAAGCAGCCCTTCTCGCCAAAATGTAATATATGAGGAATACCAGGAAGGGTGCAGAAAAAGGGGAAATAAATCTAAATCAACAGAAGACAGAAATGCCCCTTAAAAATTGCACTCAGAGAAAATTCCCCCAAAGCATTATAAAATGTATCTTTTAATTAAACATAAAATCACTAACCCCAAAAAACAAAGTAATAATGCATGATCTCTCAGAGGATAATATATAACAATATGACTATAATTACTATAGATCTCCACCTAAATCAATTATCATTCTTCAGATTTGTAATGCAGAAAAGAAGATGATAGTAATCAATTACAAAAGCGCTAACAACTAATTAGAACAAGAAAAAATGTATCTTTAAAATTCAATCATATGACATATACAGTACAATCACTGCCATTGTGAGGCTCCCTCAGTTATAAATGTTAAATGATGTGAAAAGTCCTTGCTGCCCCAAAGTGCAGAGCTAAAACTGTATACAGGTGGTCCTCACTATCCGTCGGTCCGTTATCCATCGAACGGATTATCAGATGTCCGACAATGCATTCCGCCAAGTGCATTATCCGACGTCGGAACGGATAATCAGATGTCCGACAATGCATTCCGCCAAGTGCATTATCCGACGTCGGAACGGATTATCCGATGTCCGACAATGCATTCCGCCAAGTGCATTATCCGACGTCGGAACGGATTATCAGATGTCAGACAATGCATTCCGTCAAGTGCATTACCCGACGTCGGAACGGATTATCAGATGTCCGACAATGCATTCCGCCAAGTGCATTATCCGACGTCGGAACGGATTATCCGACCCTCACTGCCGCGGATTAACATGGACCCACAATCCGACGGCGGCTTGCGGGACGGATTCCGGCGGATAACCGAGGACTGCCTGTAGTAATAAATTACACTGTCCCTAATCCACATTTGTAGCCCTTACTGACGCCTTAACTCAGGGGGGCGCAAACATTTTTCCCTGCGCCCCCCTGCCGGTGGTCCCCTCACTCCCGCGCCCCCCTAACCCCCACTTACCTGCGCTCCGGCGTCATGACGTCACGTTGCCATAGCAACGTGACGTCACATGACCTTGCAGCGTCATTTTGATGCCGCGTTGCCGTGGCGACGCAGGAAGGAAGCCGCCGGAGCCTAGGTAAGTAAAGGTTTACAGAGGCCCTGCAGCTCCCCCGGCACTTAATTTAAGTGCCTTCGGGAAGCGCGCGTGGCCTCTGTGAACACCGCGCCCCCCTCGCCGGCAGTCTCGCGCCCACCCTGGGGGTTGCGCCCCCCAGTTTGCGCACCGCTGCCTTAACTAATACCTAAATAGTTACTCTAGAGCAGGGGTGCGCAAACTTTTTAGTCTGTGCCCCCCCCTGCCTGCTCGTCACCCTTCCCAACAATATATGCTGTAAAAATATGAGTGTCCAAATCAAACATTTACAGAATATCGATCCTGAGGAAGGCAGACTGAAACCCTGTGAAACATCCAACAATGGCCCAGATACATCAAGCAGTGGTAAGGAAAACGGGAGGTCTTATCTCCAGAAATTAGTACATTTTTGGTCAACTACTGTAGCATGCAAGTTGACCAAAAATGTACTAATTTTTTGAAGATAACATCTCCAGTTTTCCTTACTGCTTGATGTATCTGGGTCAATGCATCTCTGTAACCCAAATAAAGCATAGTTTCCAAATCCTTTAACAAATGATACAGTGAAAAATTAGGGGAGTGCAAAAAATACAAATATATGCAATTCAAGTGAATGAAAAGTGCAGGTGATATAAGAAAGTATAAAAATAAGAAATTATACTAAAAGCAAAAACATGTCCAGCTCAAACACAAATTCACCTCAGAGGAGAGCCGAACATACAATGGTGCAGACAGTATAAAGAGATTTAATAAGCACTGTGATAAGCACAAACAAATGCACACTTACAATGCCCCAGATAATAAAAAAAACGCGTTGGTTTAGATGTTTATACGCAATTTTGGAGTGCCGAAGATCTTACCGCCGCCCGACCCGCACAGCATCCCTTGTGATCAGCGTCGACTCGAAGCGTGACATCACTTCCAGTATACACAGCTCCTGGACTGGGAATTCTCATAGCGGTGTCCGCACAGAGCAGCAGCAGTCGGACCGAGACTGCTGCTTCGAGTCAACGCTGATCACAAGGGACGCTGTGCGGGTCGGGCGGCGGTGAAATATTCGGCACTCCGAAGTTGAGTATAAACTTCTAAACCAATGCGTTTTTTTTAAATCTGTGGCATTGTAAGTGCGCATTTGTTTGTGCTTATCACAGTGCTTATTAAATCTCTGTTTATACTGTCTGCACCATTGTATGTCTGTCTCTCCTCTGAGGTGGATTTGTGTCTGAGCTGGACATACGGTACAGATGAACATCTGATGGGAATCCCCTGGCATCCAGCCACACTTTGTGTTTGCTTTTAGTATCATTTCTTATTTTCTTATATCACTTGCACTTTTCATTCACTTGAATTGCATATATTTGTATCTTTTTGCGCTCCCCTTAATTTTCATTGTCCAATAATGGCAATCAGATTTCTCCCTGGATCAACATCCTTTCCATGTTTACTTATTTGGTATATCCCTATATATACCTTTCATTAGTGGAAATGATGAAACAGATACTAGTGGACAGGATAGTAAATGATTGATCAACCAGATTTATTAAGCCATAAACCAACAAAAACTACCAATCATGTGTAATTCAATAATTTCAATAATTGTATTTTGAAGTAGGATAGTGGGGGTTCTGTATGTTATAGGGAGTGAAGCATATATACAATCTTTCCTAACAGCATCTAAATAGTAGATCTAGGATTGTGGCTTCCGTTCACTTATGCATTATTAATACTTTATATTAAAAAGAATGCTAATCTTCAGCATCCGGTAGTTAGCACAAACTTTTCTTACATTGAATATGTGATAGTACTACCTTAGGGGAGTATATCATTTGTACTTTTTGTTTTCTTACAGGCCATATCATTTAGATTACTTTATTTTATTATACATACTGTAGGAATGTGCTGCAATATGGGAGTATTTTGAGTCAAGGTCTTTACAAATACGCATAGATTGGTGCTACCTTATTTATTTCTCTGAATTACCATTGTAGACCACGATACTATTTGTAATCATCTTTTCACAGAGCTCATGCAGGTTGAGGAGAAAGGGGATGGATCTGTGCCTTGGTCAATGTATGGAGTGTACATTAAAGCCGCCGGAGGACCGCTGCTATTCACTGTGAACGCCATCTTGTTTGTGCTAGCTACAGGGACTGTGGCCTTTAGCAACTGGTGGCTTAGTTACTGGATTAAACAAGGCAGTGGGGTGAGTACAGCCATTACTAATTACTATAACTCACTATTATGAAATGTTTAATCACAGAATGCTTATCGTATTTATGTAGATTTTTATAGTAGCATTGATATTCTCATACAACATATAATGTGTTCGATTACACATAATACAAGACAGGGAATAATGTATCAAACATAAAAAGTATACATCGGAAGATCAATTGCTGTCCTAGAAGGATTCAATTGACATATACTGCCTGTATGTACTGATGGCAAATGGTCAGTGTAGTCATAATTCATAGCTATTGTAATGCTTCATTGAGGAAATGCTCAGGAAAAGAAGGATCCAACGCTCTACGGATTTGATTATAATGCTAATTTATTTGTGTCACTCATTTTGTGTGGCACAAATAAATTATAATCAAATCTGTAGAGCGTTGGATCCTTCTTTTCCTGAGTATTGCCCTGGAATTACTCTGACAGGTACTCCTTGAACCAGCAGCACCGGTAGACTGTATGTATTTTTTTCATTGTGGTGTGCATCATACTCCTTTATTTTCATTGGGGAAATGGGCATTTAGATGAAACCTGAAGGTGGGGAGTACTAGTTCCTAGGTGAGCATTGAGAGAAGGAGAGTTTCAGAGGACGGGGGCAGGGAGTTCAAAAAGTTTTAAAATGATGTGGGAGAGATGGTCTTGAGCAGAACACAAGAGACATACATACTGTACAGTAAGTAAAACTAGATCTGAGCTGAGATATAGGAAGGGGATTGTAAAACCTTAAATATGTATATTGGCTTCAAGGGAGGAAAGAATTAACATTTATGGGAAAAAATGAGCAGCCACACCATTTAAAAAAAAAAATGTATTTATAAAATGTTTTACCAGGAAGTAATACATTGAGAGTTACCTCTCGTTTTCAAGTATGTCCTGGGCAGACTTATAACAATACATGGTTGCATTAAATGACCAGAGGTTATACATTCAATTTACAGACATTTTATGGACAGTTAGAGATAATATATGTTTAAGGACCTATGTAACAGTTACAGACAAGGTCGAAATTGCGTTAGAAGAGGTAGGATAGGCCTTCAATGTGTTGTGTTAGCAAAGTTTACCCAACCCAGTAACCTATCGGCGAACGGCAGCAAACGGTTGACAGCCTTTGTTGTCACTTCGGCTGCCAACCTTTGGGACGACGCAGCTGTGGTCTGAAGGGGTTCTGAATTAATTCAGCTGGGCTTTAAAAGTCCTTTGTCCAGAGTAAGATTAACCAAATTGGTAACGTATCCTTGCACAATGACAGATTGTGAAACACTTTTCTATGCATTCAGTACACAAGTGTAAGGTAAAAAAACAAACAAGAATATTACTGTAAATCAGCTTCACAAATCAACTGCTGTTTGTCTCTCCAGAATTGCCATTAAAACATTACATTACATCTAATAATGCTTTTAAATATGGTAAATAATACAACTACTGTATTATACATATAAAAAAAACCATGGGGGATATTTGACCTTCTGGTTCACAACAATCAGGAAATGTGGCTCCAAGGTTCTCTCTATGTAGCTTTAGGAAAATGATTTTTATATTACATAAGCCCTTGTTCCAGCAGCAGTGGAGAAGCTTTGCTAGTCCTTGAGAAGAGTTCAGCTCTATTCAGTTGTACAGGAATAAAATCTTCCCGGCTCTTGGAAGCAATTGCACAGCACATTGAATAGGAAGAGCCTTGGCATAGAGGCTAAGCTGTTGTTTTTTTGTTATATAAGAAAGTGAGTTTAATTCCAGCCTCTATTATGCTTATTCTCCGTAGCCTTGCACAAATTACCTTCCCCTACTATACCTCAGCTTAACGGAACATGTGCTCTACAATTAGATCTCCCCCACCCCCCCACCCCTAGGCAGGAAGCTGAACCCCATTCATTTCAGCTCAGGGACCCCTTGCTTCCTGAGATACGTACCTCGCAAGGGGGTGCCGGTATCTCTCTGCAGGTTCAAATGTCCCGGTCACGTGTGCCAACAGGAAGCCGCAAGGGATGATGTCACGGCTTTCTATTGGCCCCCGTGATACGGGACATTTAAACTGCCATTATGATAGCCCAGCTGGAGCTGCTACCGGCACCCCCTTTCCAAAATATGTGTCTTGGGAAGCAGGGGGGCCCCGGAGCTAAAATTAATCCGGTTCAGCTCCAAAGACCCCCTGCTTTAAACCTATATATATATATATTTAAAAAAAAAACAGGATTACTGCTTTAAAGCAGCAATCCTGGCTACTTATATTTTCTTGACCCCATTTTTGTTTTGTAAAAAGAAAGTAACAGTGATACAATTATTATAATTATACATTTACAGGCGGTGAAAGCAGCAATCCTGCCCATTTGACTCACCTTTTTTCGTTAAAGTATGGGAATGAGGAAGTTCCCAGAGCTGAACTGCGCTATTTTCAGCTTCGGGCACCCTTGGGGGATCGGTCACGTGGGGATCTAAAATAACAGGAAGTGATAAGTATCTCCGGCGGGTCCCCGCAGCTATAAATAGCACTGGGGACCCCCTAGTTCCAATCCTATAAAGAAAACAGCGAATTGTTGTTTTAAGCACCAATAAATGAATAATAATGCTAATAATTGTATCCCTGTTACTTTCTCTGCTATGGAAACGGCAAGCAGCCAAAATGTACGGCCCACAGAACCAAATAGACATAGGTTGATGCAGCAGAAGCATGCAGAGTAATGAACTGGAACTTTGTACTAAAATACAGTAATGTGAATGTTGTTCATTTGTTATCTACTCATTATTTGTCCTACGATTCCCATTCCAGTTGTGCCGCTCAGTCAGATGTGTAAAACACCAGTTTAACACTGTCTCCCTGATTTTACTCTCTTCTCTTTCTAGAATACGTCCCTTATTCAAAGCAACGAGACGCTGCATAATGGTAGCATGAGAGATAACCCTCAACTGCAGTTTTATACGTCTATTTACGCTTTTTCCATGGTAGCCATTATTATTTTTAAACTCATTCGAGGATATGTGTTTGTTAAGGTAAAGTTTGTCTCTTTTTAAATGACGTGTTTCTTGCAGCATTTGTTATTAAAGGATGCACCTTACACTCATCCAAAATATACTCGCCTACATCCACCAATAGTGCAGTAATCTGTGCACCCCCACACAACTACCCTGCTGCCTTCCCTTTACTGCATGTCCTTCCCTTAACTGTATGTCTGCATCATTTTAACCAACGTTCTTTACATTTTCATTTTCATTCCCTAGGGATAGGGAAATAGTTTGGTTCTGGCAGACCCTGGGTTCTAATTGTGTAAAAAAAAAAAAAAAGTGGGGTTAGAGGGGATTGCTGCGTTAACATTTTATTATGATTTAGAAATCTTTTTTTTTTTTGTCTCTTAATCATGGTGACCTCATTCCAACGCGATATGAAAAAAAAGAAGAATTTAAAAGTATTAAGAACGAGACAGCCAGTAATCACCATTTATTGTAAAAAATAAACATGGTGCAGTGGAGCTAGAACATCTACCTCCATTATATTTTAATCAATATAAATAACTACATTTCAAAACTAGCATCTTCACTTTGGTTTTGACGTTGGCTGTTTGGTCAGATCATTAAACAAAAGTCATTTTGTAAGCTGACACAAGTCAAGTAAAACAAATACAAATCAAATCTATAGTATTTAAGGTCACGGTTATTTATTCACATTTGGTTTGGGATGAAATATGTTTAGTTCGATAAATTAACTCATTCCACTTAGAACTTGGTAGAACATTATGTTTTTGGCTTAATTATTAATTCCCCAAGCTAAATAATGAATTAATGTTAATACATTTGTTATTATTTTTAGAGCACACTCAAGGCCTCAACAAAACTTCACGATCTACTGTTTCGAAAAGTTCTTTGTAGCCCAGTAAAGTTATTTGACACAACACCTCTCGGGCGCATCCTGAACAGGTTCACCAAAGACATGGATGAGGGTGAGTAATGTGTCATCTAAACCTCAATATTCCCTTATATTGTTAACAGCACGTGACTTAACAGTTCTCAATGAAAAATAATGATATACCTATCCTAAGATTTATTTCTCAACAACACTTTTCCCATAAAGGAAATTACAGTGAAAATCTTTGTATTTTTTTTAAAAAAATTTAAAATTACCAAAGCACTTGTAATGTTAAGGGAAAAAGTTAGACGTTTATGAACCATAGGCCCCCTTTCAATATGCTGTGAAGACTCCTTCCCCATCTACATTTAAATTATTAGTACTAAAATCTTCTCCAGCATAGGAAAGACATCTTCACAGTATACTGAATTAAGACATATAAGGAAATAGTGCAGAAATTACTTGATGGACAAATTTTTAAAGCAATTTATACACCTTTTGTCGATCTGCGAGACCTGCAGTGGCATTAACCTATGTCACAAACATCAACCATGAAACAAAAACCCTTTATAAACAGTGAGTGCACAGATTAACAAACCATCCCCCACCTCCCACCCAACCTGCAGTTCTGCAAGAGATTATAACTCAGTTACCTCCGTTTGAGGCCCTTGACAAACAATGTAACATTTCATTGGTGGCCCACCTGGTGTCACAGCTGTCTGCTTATTATGTAGCCCCTGTTGTATTGTTCTCATTTCAGTTGATACGCGTCTTCCCTACCAAATGGAGATGCTTATACAGAACATGATCCTAGTTGTCTTCTGCCTCAGTATCATTAGCTCAGTCTTCCCATGGTTCCTTTTGTCTGTGTTACCGCTCGGTGTTCTCTTCTATATAGTAAACAAGGCTTCACGGTAAGATTTAGTTGTGTCTTTTTTAACATAAAAACTTGAAGTAAATGTGCTATCCTGGCCAGGGCCGCCAACAGGGGGGGACAGCCAGGACTGTTGTCCCGGGCCCGGTGAGTCAAGGGGCCAGGGTCACGCTGCCTGCAGCCCAAATATGTAGGGCCCAATCTGCGGGCCTGTAAGGTTCTTCCCTCTGCCAGCCACCGCCCCTCCGGCAGGCCCCTCCATAGGCATTCGTAGGCAGGCTCCTCCGAGGCTGCAGGTAGACCCCCTCTACTGTGGCCCTTCCTTCTTCCAGTCCTATATCTATCTCCCCTCCCGAGGCCTTTACTTTCTTCCCCCACCCTTCTCCCTGGGCCCATAACTTCTCTGCACCCCCCACCCCTCCTCTCTTCCAAGGCCCATACTTATCTCCCTCACCCCCTCCTCCCCAGGCCAATACCATCAAATGTAAGGAGCAGTGCACTGGGGTGGAGGGGGACCTTGCTCCTTACATTTGTCCTGGGCCCAATCATTTCTGTTGGCGGCCTTGATCGGGGGATAAAAGAGGAGCAAGTTATGCCAGATTTCATGCAACAATAAAACGTTATTAAAACTCCAGAATACGGAAACTGCTGCAAAGCAAATGCACTTGTCTATGTATTGTAACGTATGCTCTGCCTTTTGTAATATTTGTGTCATAATGTCAGGTGTGTCTAATAGCATTTAACATTTAGAGGTGAAATGCATATATTCAGGATAGCAGACGGGAAATACAAGGGTCTATTACATGGGTCATTCATAGCACAGCAGACTGCTGCTGTGATTTTCTTTATATCTACCGTAGATAGATTAAAAGGGCAAACCAGATATATTTAATAAACCCAAATGCAAATATTACTGTATTTTACACTGATTCTTCATTGAAATGTTAAAGTACTGGGATATTTGACAGTGATGTGCGTGATAGCTATGATAAAGGCAAATGTGTCATTTTGTCTTTAAATAAAATATAATCAGGCTTCAATATAAAGCTACAAATTTTTTGTCCAATGTCACTTTTAAGATTACAACAAGGTAATATTGGTCAACTTCAAGCAGTGGTCCGGGTTGCATTGCTTGCCCTTTTTTGTTGTTAGTTTGAAGCAGGGGGTCTCTAGAACTGTACTGTGTTAATTTCAGCTCCGAGGAACCCCTGCTTCCAGAGATTCTTACCCCTGTAAGGGGTGCCGGTATCTCTGTGGAGTTTAAAGGTCCTGGTCACGCGGGATATTTAAGCCGCCATTTCGTTAGGCACGTAAGTTCCCTGGCTGCAGAGATAATTCACACAATTCAGCTCCAGAGACCCCCTGTTTAAATCCTGTAATAAAAAATGTCAAAAGCAAGCAATGTAGCTTGGAACTGCCGCATAAAGGGAATTCGAATGAGCAAATCTCATTCAAATGAACCTGAATTAGCTCATCACCTTGTAAGAGGCAGCTGCACAGCATATTGAAGGGCCTTTGTTCTGCAGCTTCCTGCGGTCCCCTATACTTGTTTCCTTACATTTAAAAAAAGCAGCAAGCCCTATCGCACTGGACTTTCCATTTTTTGCTTTGTACCTGACTAAGGGTTTTCCCCAAAACATTGTGCTTCTGTCACTGTAACCATTACTCTGCATCAAATGAGTCTATGTATGATTGAGCTAAGCTGTGTACAGTGGAATTCATCTGAAGTGCGACAGAACTCGCTGCTTTTCTTCGAGTATCTTTATGGGGCCACAGATCTCTCACCTTCACCTGCATATTCACCAGATCCTTTATCCCTGCACCTGAAAGTTGTGAGTGCCCACTGCCGCCGTTTTTTTCTGCTTTAAACTAAATGCTAAGCTTTGTGTATATGTGCTTCCAAGTCCTGCTCATTTTTTCATGCATTTGCAGAGTGCTGATACGCGAGTTAAAACGCCTGGATAATATAAGTCAGTCTCCATTCATATCTCATGTTACATCAACGTTGCATGGAATAACAACCATTCAAGCCTATTGTAAAGACAACGATTTCCTTCTCAAGTAAGAATTATTGTATATAATCAATATTTAACCATTGAGGAAAGGGCCTCCTAGCGCACCTAATCTGGTCTGTTGTGACTCGTAGCCAGGTGTGCCACTCATCGTATAGTGATGAATAAAAAACGGAGAGCCATCCAAATAAATACAATTCACAATGTCAAAACAATGGGAATGTAACATGTGCATTATACAGCAAGTCACAAATGAAACAAAAGAATTGTAAAATGACAATTAAAAAATGGAGAGGACATATGGTATAAAAATATATACAGATTTAGCTGGTAGTTTGAAAACCAATTAGCGAAATTGTTAGGATCCTCTGGTCTAGAAGTTCGAGTCAGGAATGAAGGGGAATGGGGTCATCAACACTTGTCATATCTGTTTTGGCCTGATTAAGGCCGTGATTGTAGTGGGCGCAACGGTGCACGCGGCGCGAACAACAGACCTCTTCTGCGGCCGCGCGAGCGATGCAGAGCGAACGCGCGGCAGATTATTGAAAAGAGAAATGATTTTGTCTTTTCGTGCGGCGGCCGCGTCACGTGAGCAGTTCAGCCAATGAGGGCGAACCAGCCTTGTGACTCCTCCCCTTTGCAGCCCCATCACCTCGGACCTCAGTGCAGGGATCGCTCGAGCGACAGGCGCGCGTGACGCCATGCGCCTACTGTAATCTTAGCCTTACAGTATACTGACGGATGGGTTCTTTTTTCTGTCACAAACATATTTGAAAGCATTCAGTGTTGAAAGGGCCTGCAAAAACATGCTCAGCAGCAATGGGGGGTGTTTATTATTCCATTGTGCCATTTCAGTACATTAATATTTGACTGTGTTGCTCCCAGTGCATAACATGGCAATGCATGTACATAATACATCGTTTCAAAAAGAAAAGGCTCTGCGTAACTAACAATTTAGCATGTGTTTCAGATTTAATTAGAGTGCCTTGGTTGAAGAAAAGATTTTTCCTTTTTTAATATTTTTTCTTTACAATTCAATGTGGCCATATAATAGTATTGAGATAGGGAAAGGGAGGGGGGAAGGGGAAAGGAAGTTGACTCTCGCTTCAGCTTAGTTAACAATCAAATAAATAAAGACAAAGGTGCAAAGGGGAAATGGATTAATAGTGTAATGTGAGAAAAAGGAAACACCCTTTAACCTGCACTCATTGTCACAGTTGAAATGGTTATAAAAGTTAATACTTATTATTTTATTATTTTAATTAAAAAGAATTTGTGAACAAACAATCTTGATCGTGTACTTATATTTACACAACAGAATAACAATGGACAAATGAACATATAATAACATAAACTGGAAAACAAGGGGAAAGTAAGCAACCTGCAGGTAAGTAGTATTAATAGTTGTGAGAAAGACTCACACAGGTATAATAAACAAATCCCCAGTTCCAGCACTGATTAAAAAACCTGTAATCAATCAGACAGGTATCCGAGGTTGACAGTCATCATACTGTAAAACGGGGCTATCCACATATAATATACGGGTGTTATCAACTGAAGAGAACACCTATTCTAAACCACAGAGAATATAGTTGCTCAGTTATATTCGAGATATGCTAACAATAGATATTTAACACATTCTTACCTAATTAGATCTAGTGCATAAGGCCCCGGACATGTTACCTGCTTGCTGGCGGAAGCGCGCTGAGGCGCGCTCCCGCTCAGCACTGAGCCCCTACAGCCGCAATTAGAGCGGCTTTAGTAGGGGCTCACCTGCGCTTGCGCGTGCTTGCAGAAGCGCAGGTCTTGGGGGAATTTAAAATTCCCCCGCTTGCCGGCGAGACAGGCCGGTCACGTGAGCGGTTCGCCCAATGAGGGCGAACCAGCTCCGTGACGTCACTGGCCCACCCCTGGCCAGTGAGGCGCCCTCCCCCGGCCCGCCCCCTGACGGTCTGTCCCCCTTCTGCCCCGATCCATGTCTCCTGTGTGTGTGTGTATGTGTATGTGTGCGTGTGTATTCATGTGTGTGTATGCATGTGTGTGTGTGTATGTGTGTGTGTGTATGTGTGCGTGTGTATGTGTGTGTGTGTGTGTGTATGTGTGTGTGTATGCATGTGTGTGTGTGCCTTTGTGTGTGTGTGTGTGCCTTTGTGTATGCATGTGTGTGTGTGCCTTTGTGTATGTGTGTGTGTGTGCCTTTGTGTATGCATGTGTGTGTGTGTGTGCCTTTTGTGTGGGTGTGTGTGTGTGTGTATGTGTGTGTATGTATGTGTTTTTGCATGTGTATGCATGTGTGTGTGTGCCTTTGTGTTTATGTGTGTGTGTGCCTGTGTGTGTGTGTGTGTGTATGTGTATGTGTATGTGTGTGCGCGTGAATATATTTATCAAAGTTGCACAATGTTAATAAATAATTTATTCTCACAACATGTCTTTTTTTTAATTTTAAAAATATTATATAATATACGCACGCACGCACGCACACACACACACACACACACACACACAGGTTCCCCAGTGACACACACACACACACACAGTGATACCCGCCTCCCAAGCGCTTGCTGTCTCCTCTGTAAGGACAGCAAAAAGCTCCTGGTAGAGCGAGTGGCAGCAAGCGAGAGCGAGCAAGCGCCAAACATGGCCAAGGCCTAATGCAGCAGTGAGTATTGGCCCACAAAATGTGATTTGTAATGGCCCTGAGGCACGGCTCACTGCCCGTATCAAGTTATAGCCTCCTACACTAAACTAAACAAACTGCACAAATTGAGCAATAATAGTGTGGTTCATGACCTAGAATTTAAAACCAGGGGTTTGGTAGAAGTCGTTTGGAAGGTAGAGACCGAGTACAGCTAGTTGTATTGCTTTAAGCTGAGATACCATAGTAAGTAACACCAGTCTTGCTAAAAGCTTTTTGCAGTATACAATGAACAAATAATAATGTCAAATGCTGTGAAAGTGAACCATCGTCATGGAAAACAGCACCACAATAGAATCAGGCCACACAGCAAATACAGTCACGCTACAAATAGTGATGCAGAATCTAAGTTGTCAAAGTATATGCATACTCTACCATTGCGGCTCAGACCAGCGCTCAGAGGCGCTTACCACTCACCACCCGATCGAAGTCACGTCATGACGTCATCGGTCAACCTCTTTAGTCCCGCCTCCCACCTGACGCACGTTTCGCGGAGGCTTTTTCAAAGGTGTGACGTTGGAGAATACAGGGAGGTGTTTTATACATGTTCATTCTATTCTGACCAGCATCGAGATTCGTCGGAATAGCTTCAAAGTGATAATTTAAAGGTACAGATTAATGTCCTTTTGCACAGACCATATTAGTGTGTAGATTTGAATATTTTTTTTTTTGTTATTTACCGTGGTAAGTTGATTTGGACCACAAACACTATCGAGACTACCAAGATATTAGGAGATACACTAGTGATATTAGAAAATACATAAACAGAGGGCCGTATCCTACAAACAGTGGAGATAGATAAAAAGAAACACACTAAGGGTGAAGTTTGTTTTCCTGTGAAAAGAGTGGCACCCCATCTCAGAATGATGATTTAATAACGTACTTTAATAATCTTGAAACTTTACTTCAACAACGTGCAAGATTATGGCGGGAAATTTCCAGTCTTGAGAATTACTTGAGGACTGAGCAGATTCCACGAGGATTAAGAGCAAACATCGCTCCCTCACATATGTTTCAAGACGAAGTTTTCATTAAAAAATGGGATGCCATTCTTGGAAAATGTTCAACTTCATTAATGAAGTTGCTGATTGAATATCAGAATGATAAACTAACTACTGTTAAAACAGACTTGAAAGTACACTTGGATGACCCAGATAAGTGGAAGGACAATACAGATTTTGCAATATCAGAAAATAAACTACAAATAAATGATAATTCCCGGAATTGAAGATCGAAGTCAAAAAATTCCAGCGAGGCAGTAAGGATTATGAAGGGGGGGAAACTTTACAGACATCACTTTACGGATAAAAAACAAGATTCTGTAAATGACTCCTCAACTAGACTGGGACACGTCAAATGACGAAGGTGACAGCCATGAGGAGCAGCAAATAGACCTGATCTAGATCGCTTACATTTTTTAGAGACGGGCCAAACTATCCCCTATTCGAGAAAGGGAAAAACCAGACGAGGCCAAAAAGGACTGGCTAAGAGACAGGAACGTTTGGGCATACAGAGGCAAGTCAAGACGACGATACAGGAGGCGCAAGTAGAAACTTTGAAATCAGAATATCAATCAGGTTATCAATTTATCAGATAAAATACTGACTACTGATCAGGTTGCTGCATCAAGCAAAGGTCTGTCCTTCTCCCCTTCAGAAAACTGTCATGTATTTGACTGGGTGAAGGACACTAATTTGTTTGGGAGGAAACTCCTGTTGCATAAATTCTTCAAGAAACGTGAAGTGTTTAAACTGAAATCAGAGGGTCTTATACATCTAGACCAACTGCATATTGATAACATGAGAGATCTAACTGCCCTCCTTGAGGAATCTAACAGAGTAGAAGGTGAAGGACCATTTTCGGATCTTAGACCTAGGTCACACTTCACCCAACCCCTTGCCACTAGCCCAAACGTTGAAATGTTTATTAGGCTTGTCACTAAGGATCTAGAAAACCTGACAACATGTAAAAAATCTGATCATTTGACTTTAGCTGAACGCCAAGGGTTGAAAGAACTACAGAAAGATATGACAATTACTGTAAAACCTTCCGACAAGGGAGGGAATACAGTCATTATGAACACCACTGACTATATCAAAATGTGTACCCATTTATTATCTGACAAATTTTTTTTATCAAACACTGAAGCGAAGTCCAATGATACAGTTTAAACAGGAATTAAAAAGCATTCTAGACCAAGGTCTTTTGGATAAGATACTATCCATTAAGGAATATAATCAATTGCTGTCACCAACCCCGGTTCTCTCAACATTTTACTGTCTCCCGAAAATCCACAAGGGCACTGTACCCCCACCCGGAAGACCCATAGTGTCGGAGATCTCAAATCTAACAGAACAGTGTAGGCAATACGTAGATCAGGTACTACGCCCTTTTGTGACTGACTTACCATCATTACTTAAAGACACCAAGGATGTCTTAAATAGACTGAATGACATCTACTTGGATGAAGATACACTATTAATCAGCCTAGATGTAGAGTATCTCTATACCTCAATTATCCATCAGGTTGGGATAGACTCTATAGCTTACTTCCTCAAGAGTAGGAGCCGCGAATTCACAAAACACAATCAATTGGTGTTAGATTTGTTAAAATTCATCTTGACCCACAATTATTTTAAGTAATATGGCACCATCTTTCATCAACTTAGAGGTACAGCCATGGGAACCACCTGCGCCCCCACGTACGCTAATCTATACTTGGGGTGGTGGGAGGCGGAGGTGGTTTTCAATGAAGAATATGAGATGTTTACCAATCACATCTCGCTGTGGGTCCGCTATATTGATGACGTCCTGATCCTGTGGCAGGGGACAGAGGCGTCATTTAAGGATTTTGCAAAAATTCTGAACATCAATGAATTTAATCTGCACCTCACTTTTGAAATTGATACACAGGAGATCACTTTCTTAGACCTCAAGATTTCAAGGGGTCAAGATAACAAAATATCAACTACAGTCCATCGGAAAGCAACAGCAACTAATAGCTTGTTGCGGTTCGAAAGTCATCACCCCAAACATCTAAAAGAGGGGATCCTTGAGGGCCAGTTTTTAAGAATTCGTAGGAATTGCTCCACTATTGAGGCTTTTGAGGCAGAGGCAGAGGCAATGAATATGAAGGAGAGATTTAGGGCAAGGGGCTATAGCCATAGAGCCATCACTAAGGCTTACAGACGAGCGAAATTTTGTGATAGGAGTTCACTACTAACTGAAAATAAGGTTTCAGTAGATGATCCCAAATTAATACGCTTTGTGGGAACCTTCAATAACCAATGGTCTGAAATAAATACAATCTTAAGCATACATTGGCCAATTCTTATTGAAGACTCTGACCTGAGAGAAGTGCTAAGATCAACTCCAACTTTAGTAAGTAGAAGAGCATTGAATCTCAAGGATAAGCTTGTCCACAGCCATCTTCGCCCTACTGCATCTAGTACTTGGTTGGCAAACAGGTCAATAGGTAACTTCAAATGTCGAGGCTGTAAAGCCTGCCCTTTCATCTCACCCACTAACACCTTTCATAACTGGAATGATACTAAATCATTCACAGTACGGCAATTCATAAACTGTAGGACAAGAGGGGTGATATACCAAGTGATATGCCAATGTACAAAGAAATACGTTGGTAAAACTATAAGAGAGTTTCGCCAGCGTGTTTTGGAGCATCTAGGAGCGATCCTAAACCATCTGGACACCCATCTAGCTAACCATATCCACTCAGTACATCAAGGAGATATAACGAACCTTCGGTTCATGGGGATTGAGAGTGTCCCCATTAACCCTAGAGGGGGAGACTGGAACCGCCTCATTTTACAGAAGGAGTCCAAATGGATTTACCTTCTGGGCACTTTAGCACCAGGCGGCATGAATGAGGGTTTCCTGTTCTCCCCCATTATATGAAACACCATTTCACCCTTAGTGTGTTTCCTTTTATCTATCTCCACTGTTTGTAGGATACGGCCCTCTGTTTACGTATTTTCTAATATCACTAGTGTATCTCCTAATATCTTGGTAGGTCTCGATAGTGTTTGTGGTCCAAATCAACTTACCACGGTATAACAATTATTAAAATCTACAAATCTACAAATCTACACACTAAGTATGGTCTGTGCAAAAGGACATTAATCTGTACCTTTAAATTATCACTTTGAAGCTATTTCCGATTGGCTCCGAACTATCTCCGATTGGCTCAGAATAGAATGAACATGTATAAAACACCTCCCTGTATTCTCCTACGTCAACACCTTTGAAAAAGCCTCCGCGAAACGTGCGTCAGGTGGGAGGCGGGACTAAAGAGGTTGACGTCATGACGTCATGACGTCACGACGTAACTTCAATCGGGTGGTGAGTGGTAAGCGCCTCTGAGCGCTGGTCTGAGCCGCAATGGTAGAAGTATGCTATACTTTGTGACAACTTAGTATTCTGCCATCTGTAGCTGAGCTGTATTTGCTGTGTGGCCACTGATTCTATTGTGGTGCTGCTTTCCATGACGATGGTTCTTATTTGTTACATTGTATACTGCAAATAGCTAATTTAGCAAGACTGGTGTTACTTACTATGGTATTTCAGCTTAAAGCAATACAACTAGCTGTACTCGGTTTCTACCTTCCAAACGACTTCTACCCCACCCTGGTTTTAAATTTTAGGTCATGAACCACACTATTATTGCTCACTTTGTGCAGTTTGTTTAGTTTAGTATAGGAGGCTATAACTTGATACGGGCAGTGACCCGTGCCTCAGGGCCATTACAAATCACATTTTGTGGGCCAATACTCACTGCTGCATTATGCATTAGATCTAATTAGGTAAGAATGTGTTAAATATCTATTGCTAGCAGATCTCGAATTTAACTGAGCAACTATATTCTCTGTGGTTTAGAATAGGTGTTCTCTTCAGTTGATAACACCCGTATATTATTTGTAGCGTTACAGTATGATGACTGTCAACCTCGGATACCTGTCTGATTGATTACAGGTTTTTTAATCAGTGCTGGAACTGGGGATTTGTTTACTATGCCTGTGTGAGTCTTTCTCACAACTATTAAGTACTTACCTGCAGGTTACTTACTTTCCCCTTGCTTTCCAGTTTATGTTATTATATGTTCATTTGTCCATTGTTGTTCTGTTGTGTAAATATAAGTACACGATCAAGATTGTTTGTTCACAAATTCTTTTTAATTCAAATAATAAAATAATAAGTATTAACTTTTATAACCATTTCAACTGTGATAATGAGTGCAGGTTAAAGGGTGTTTCCTTTTTCTCACATTACATTGTTTATGAATAAGAGAGATGGAAGCCTGTAGAAATTGTTCCAGGAACGAAGCCCCGTTCAGAACCGCAAGATAATCTTAAGTAAATAAGGGGCAAGCAAATCCACAATTTTTTTATAGTACAGATTTGAATAACCATCTGGGCAAGGTGCTTTTGAAGGTTAAGCTGCTTAACTACTTGTGTTAGCTTTTCTAAGTAGAATTCCCCAGCCAACGATGCCTCTTCTTCCGCGTCCAATCTCGGCAGCCCAGCCTCAACCAAGAAAATCTCTAGGGCTCGCTTTTTATTAGCATTATGTACCACTATCTCCCCGTCGTACAATCCATCATAATAACGTTTAAATTCATCTACTATCAATTTAGGATTGGTGGTCAACCCTCCTGATAGATTGAATATAAAAGTTTGACTGTGTTCCTGAATTTAGACGCTAGTAAGGTATCTGGCTTGTTAGCTTTTCATAAAATTTCTTCTTTGACCAACTCATTGCATTTCCCGCTTGGGAGGTTAGGAGCAGGTTCAGCTCAATTTTGGTATCCTTTAATTTTTTAAGTGTTTATGCTTTGTTATTTCTCTTGTGTTCCCCTGATAGGGTCACTAATTTTGCCTGTAGCTCTAATATCTTTTTGTTTTTTTCCCTTTTTCTCCCTGCTGCGATGCTAATGAGAGAACCTCTAAGAGTTGCTTTATGTGCATCCCATAGTGTTATGTGGGATCTTACATTAGATTTTAAAAAACATTTGATCTCCTTATCAACTTTTTGAAGAACCTCAGGTATCTTAAAGAGGCATTCATTTAATTTCCAATTTGCTCCAGTCTGTGTAGACTGAGATTTGTGCTCTTTAGCTCAATATGTGCGTGATCAGACCATGAAATGTCATGAATCTGGGTCGCTGTGACCGTTGAGACCATTCTGCTAGATACAAAGAAATAATCTATTCTACTGTAGTTAATATGTGGATTAGAGAAGGTGTATCCCTTTTCACTTGGATGTAGTTCCCTCCAAATATCCGACAATTGCGCCTCTTTAAGCACCTTGATAAGATCATGTGTTTCCCTCTTTCACCTATGAGATGTGCATGCTGACCTGTCCATGTCCGAATTTAATGCTAGATTAAAATCTCCCGCTAGTAAAATAATCCTCTTCTGACCCTAACTAAAACGTTAAAAAAAAGCTGTGAAAAACACTGGGTCTTGCATGCAAGGAGCATATATCATTGAGATTGTCAAGGGTTGACCCAGATTTGTTCCCACCAGGATTAGGAATCTGCCCTCTTTATCTCTCTTTATTTGGTCAACTACTAGGGATAGTCTGTTATTAATTAGGATTGCCACTCCTCTCTTTTTGGTCTGGGTTGAGGAAAGATATAATTGCCTGAAGTTTTTTTCCAAATATTTAGGGGCGCAAGTTTTGCTGAAATGGGTCTCCTGTAGGAGCAGTAGATCCGCATTCTTTCTTTTATAATCTGACATCGTTAACTTCCTCTTTGCTGGGCTGTTAAGGCCCTTCACATTATGAGAATATTGTTATTGACATTTTTAATCCAACCATGAGTCACTTCTTCCCGAACCCAGACGCTTCTAATAGGTCTACTGTTGTTATGTGGAACTCTGGTTGATATACGACCCTGCGGACTTTCCTCGAAACTGGAGTGGTAGGATGGGATAGGGATGGTGAAGTGGAGGGGGGAAACAACATTGACTAAAATGTCTTTTCAGAGGCTCGATGCTCTCGCTGGCAGCAACTTGCCCGTTTTGGGAATTTTGCTATCACTGGTAATCGAGCCTTTCTGAATACCGTGATAGCAACACCCAAAAAAACGGAATTTTAAATGCCCTGGCAATAATTTTTATCAACCCTCTCTGAATGAGGCCCTCAGTCTTTTATCACCCACTTATCATTGCTTGCTGAATAGCAGTAGGCATTTTGGGCGATAAGTGGTTGAAAAGTGGCTTATGAACGCTTACTGCATAGGCTCCTTAGTCTTGATCCCAAATACCATTGTTACAGTCTTGTCAGTGTTTTAAAACAGTTTGTTTTGAGAAATCCAGTTTTCGAGTCTCAAAAAGTCAGACTGCATTATGTGTTGAAGGTCGGAGAGGCTATGGCTGTGTGCATATAGGATTGTGTCATCTGCATAATGTCACGGCCCCTATTATTCTCCAACATCTCCGATTTTGTTTGGGTATTTTTTTCGAATGCCACACACTCACCCGCGTTCATGCCGCATTCATGCCGAGACAGCGCTAATACAATGCACGCGGCCGCGGCTTTAAATACCGGAACATGCCGCATCAAACACTGCATCTGCCCGCGGTTTTTAAAAGTTGCACTGAAACTGCCGCATGAGGCTAAAGGCGGCCGCCACTGTACATGTGTATTGTATTGTATTGTATGTCTTTATTTATATAGCGCCATAAATGTACATAGCGCTTCACAGTAGTAATACATATCATATAAATAACAAATAATATAAATAACAGATCACGATCAAGATTGTTTGTTCACAAATTCTTTTTAATTAAAATAATAACTAATTCAATGTGGCATAAACGCAAAGAGATAATGATTATCTTACCGGTTACACGCCGCTGATTTCTCTTTCTTTATAGGTACCAGAAACTCTTGGATATCAACCAAGTGCCGTACTTTCTCTTTAGCTGTGCAACACGGTGGCTGGCTGTGCGCCTTGATCTGATTAGCATTGCTGTCATCACTCTTACAGCAGTGTGCGTTGTTCTGATGCATGGTCAAATAGCGCCAGCATACGCAGGACTAGCCATGTCTTATGCTGTACAGGTACAGTAGTGAAAGTCCCAATTCAACTTTTTTCCATTTTGACGTGTGTGATCTGGCTGTGATATATACTTGCCAAAATATTACTTTCAATTATTTGTTAACTTTTAAAATACGTATCAATGACATCTAATGAAAATGCCTTAATTTGAAGTGTAAAATCCAGCAGCATAGCTAAAAGCATTGGTTTGATGCATCTACATTTGTTATCGCATAGATTTAAGTCACAAAGACACATCTTTTAAATAACTGGAAAAACTTAAGTGCGCAAACGTGTATTGGTGCAAAATGACAGCGCAAGAAGACAACAGAGATAACATATTGTTTTCATGTCAAACATATTGAAGAGAGCACCTGCATAATAAAATACTAAGTATATGCACCAAAGATTTAGGGACTGATTCTATTTGATTGGTTTGCATATTTGTTCAGTTCTATTCAATTGTCTTCAGGTATGGACAGATTTAATTTTATTTAAAGGCACCTTCATTAGCTTCTTTATTAAACTTACCTTTTGTTTGATTTAGCAAGCAGACCTTTCTAAAAACCAACTTGAACACGAGCATCTCCTGCTGATGTGAAGCATTCAGGGTCACACTGTATTTGCAAATCAATGCAACAAAATAAAATACCTTCTGGCACTTCTTAGTAAACACATTCCTTAAAGCTGCAGTTCAAGCTGCCGTTTGCTTTTTTTTTTTCATTCACTATGTGCATCAATACAATCTGAACACTGACAAGTGATTAGCTAAGTTGCCGATCGGTCCGTTCTCCTGTCATTGATCGGCGAAGATTCGGCTCGGGGGTTCACTAAATGGCTGTCAGTGCAGTAGAAGAGGACCCAGGATGCAAAGTTCTGTGTGGTAGATCATGTGACCAGGCAGTCACTAGATACAATTGATGCACTGCTAGAGAGAGGACAGGGCTCAAATGGGGTGTGGCAGAGCTTGTTTTTAGAAGAGGCAGGGGATGTGACTTTGTAAATGGTTGCTATAGAAACAAAAATTCTTGTTACATTAGAATACATTAAAAATGTCTTTAAAAGTTGGGTTTTTTTCTGATAGGAGGCTCCTCCTTCTCCCACACCATCTCCCATGTCCTCCCTTCCCCCTCACTAACCATGTACCCTCAAACCTGCTCAATAATTGCTTAAAAATGGTTAAGACCGAATGTAAATATTTGCAAAAAGCGCCATTAAGTGTTCCTACTTGCATTGCATTTGACTGTTAAACAGATGGTTATATCTCCCCATCCTCTTCCCCCCCCCCCTCCCACCCACAGCCCTCTATAGGTCTCATGTTAAAGGTTTTCTGTTAACTCGTTTAAAGTTGGCCATTTTTCCAATATTCAAAGCCGTCCTTGCCCCCCCCCGATAGGGGACACCTCCCCCAGCCCCCCAACCCCCTCCACCATTTCCCATTATAAAGCTATTGATGTTTCGATATGTATATATGTCATGGAACAAGAACTACATTTCTGTTTCACCCCCCCCCCCCTTCCTTGCAGTTCTGCCTGTCAGTTTCTCATTTCCAGCTGCATGTGTTTTGCTCTGTGCACACACACAGTGCCCTGTGATAGACACAGTATTATTTCCCCTGTCCCAGCAGCTTGCTGTATCAGAAATGCAACATTATTGCTACATGTTGTGGTTTCCTTAGACATTTCAGTGAGTTGCTATAGCAACCCCAGCCTTTCTCCCAAATGGGCTAGTCTGCTTTCTCCCCCTCTGCTCTGCCCACAGATGGTCTGTCCCCAGGCTATCTTGTGTAACCATGCTGTAAAATGGCTACAGTCATCTCTCCTGCTGACAGTAAGGCCTGGTAAGTTATGGGCATGCCAGCAGTAATTATGGAGGTTTGCCCTCACACCCTGGTGAGGTGCCCTATGTATGGATGGGAGTGGTCACATGCTCTGAGTCCATGATTAGTGATGTCAGAGTTGTGCCAGCCCCCAGAGGATACATAAGGCACAGAACTGCTAAAAAGTTAGGTTGTTCAGAAGTTGTGCTAAGCTGTTGGAAGGTTATGTAAGAGACTATGAGACAAGGAGCAAGTCTGAGTGCAGGCTTAGGAGGAGACAGCTTATAAGACTGTGACCAGGGACCCACCAATTTGGGGAAAGGACACCTTTCAAAGGGAAGTGCGGTGAACATGAGAGGCTAAGTACACCCACTGTGAGGGGCAGCTGGCCTGCCGCAAGTCAATAAAGATGATCTTGTTAACTCATACCCTCGTGTGTAAGTGTGGAGTGATTACACAGAGGAGTGCACCACAGAGGAGTTCCTCACCAGGACCATCCACAAGTGATGCTGGGATCCTGATGAGGTGGAGGCGCTGCACTGGATATACGTAGGACTCAAGCACACTACCTCAGCTGCCTGTCTGGGTTGGCAATCCCCACACAACATCATGCGGGAGACTCAGGAGTCCTGTTGCCAACAGGTGCACCACCAGACACAACCATGTAATGGGGACTGGTTAGACCACAGGGGCCAATGGGAGATTGGGTGGGTCAGGCTAGGTCAGAAAATCAGTTACACTTGCTACCCAGCATACATTGGGACTTCCTTTCCACCATCATCACTGGCTGAGTGAGTACCCTCTGTAACTGCTCTAGTGGCAGGATTACCCTTTACACCTGACCTTAACTACAAAGCACCCACAGAGAGACATTATCTAAACACCAACATCTCTTCACAAGTGCCTGTCTTTTATGCTGCTTTCCCCAAATAAAGTGAAGAAAAGATACAGGACTTGTGCTTTGAAAAGAGGGCCAAGTTCAACCTATCTGGGCTAATCATCCTACACATGATCCTGGCCTCCAGAATAATATACTTGCCGCAGCCCTCTCCTTCCCTTGCTGTAAGCAAACTCCCTATATGCAACAAAAATGGAGGGTGCTGGACCTCGATTTCCTGTCCCGCCCCATGTTTGGTGTCTCGAGAAGCTCTCCAGGGGTTTCCGACCCCCCTTCCTTTCTCACTACGGTGACCAAGGAACCTTTCTTGGGCTCTCTGAAAGCCTGCAATCTCTCTCCCACTTGTGTGTTCCCCCACCTCCCCCCCTCCCCCTCCCCCCCACTCACACTCCCACTCACCGATCATCCTCGCCCCCGTGGGTTCCGGCAGGGTCTCCACGAGCTCCCCCAGGTCCCCCCCGCAGTGGGACCACATGCCCCCATCATGGGAATCCAACGGGGCCCAAAGTTTTTAACTCTGGGAACAAAATATCTTACTAATGTCTTCTATTAAAATTATCTCTCTTAACGTGAAAGGGCTTAACTCACCTAAGAAAAGAAAACTAGCACTTCAAGAACTTAAAAAAACCAAGGAAGACATTGTATTTATACAAGAAACCCACTTCAACTCCCCCGAGCCCCCTAATACGTTCAAGAACACCTTCCCCTTTCTTCGTATCCTCCCCAAACAAGAAAAGAGGAGTGGCTATCCTGATTAGAAATAATGTCCCTTTCGCCCTAACAAAAATAACACGAGATCCAGATGGGAGATACCTGGTCCTACAGGGCACACTATCGGGATCCCCTATCTCTCTAGTGAACGTTTATGCTCCTAACGAGAATCAAGTTCAGTTCATCCAAAACCTACTCGATCACTAGACCAGTCCTCTCTAACCTCACTTGTCTTAGCCGGGGATTTTAATATGGTCCTCTCCCCAGACCAAGACAAATCCACACTACTGGCAACCTCCCACACTGCCCAAATTCAGAAAAAAGCCAGAAAACTCAGAGAAATTTTACAAAACTTCTCCCTGGTAGATATATGGAGGACCCAGCACATGGGTCAGAGGGACTACACGTTCTTTTCAGCTCCCCATCAGTCTTACTCGCGGATCGACTATTTTCTAGGTACCAACAATGTTTTCCAGGCATCCTCCCAGTCCAACATAGGCCCAATCACTTGGTCAGATCACGCCCCTGTCGAATTAACCCTCTCTCTACCCTTCGTAAAAAGCAACACATATAAATGGAAGCTAAATGATTCCCTTCTTAACGATCCAAAAATAGTTAAATCAATTAAACAAAAATTGACCGAATTTTTTGAGATAAATAGAGGATCCGTTTCAGCATCAGCAATGCTGTGGGAAGCAGATAAAGCTACAATAAGAGGGGATCTTATCTCATTGGCCTCTTATAAGAACAAAATGAAGCTCAAAACACAAATAGAGCTAACAGATAAGATCCTGTCCCTTGAGCAGCAACATAAAAACTCCCCCTCCAAAAGATTGTATAAAATACTCGACAAAACAAGAACAGAGCTGAAACAAACACAGCTTGAAGAGGTAGAGAGGGCGGTGAAGTGGACTAATCAAAGGTTCTACGACAGGGCAACAAAGCAGATAGGCTACTAGCCGCAAAACTTAGAGGCGTAAAAGCTAAATCTCAAATCATGAAGATCCGTACCAAGAGCGATCAGACCTCCTTCGTAGAAAAAGAAATAGCCCAGGAGTTCGCTAAATTCTATGAAGATCTCTACAATCTCCACCTCCCAGGCCAGGAATCAATTAGCGCCAAAATAGCATCGCAATATTTGGCCCAGTGCAACTCCATACAGAAGAGGAACTAGAGAAATTAAGCCAAAAAATTTGACGAGGAACTAACCCAAGCTATAAGCTCTCTCAAACCAGCCAAGACCCCAGGGCCGGATGGCTTCTCCAACGCCTACTACAAAACGTTTGTATCAACTCTCTCCCCCTACTTAGTAGACATGTTCAGCTCCTTTCTGGAGGGTGAACCGATCCCAAGCACAATTTCGGCCGCTAACCTCGCTATCATCCACAAGGAAGGAAGGGACCCGCTACAATGCGGTAGTTACAGACCGATCTCCCTACTTAATACAGATCTTAAACTCTTCACCAAGATCCTAGCAAACAGGCTAAACCGATTCTCCCCAGACTTATTCACATTGACCAAGTGGGCTTGGTGTCAGGAAGACAGGCCTCTGACAACACCCGCAAAATTATTGACATTATAGACCATGTGCATCTCAATAAACTCCAAGCCATGATACTAAGCCTCGATGCCGAAAAGGCATTTGATCGGATCAAATGGTCCTTCCTCGACCAAACCTTGCTTAAATTCGGCTTTACAGGCCTTTTCCTTGAGGGACTTCGCGCCCTCTATCAAAACCCCACAGCATATCTTAAACTTCCAGGTGGACACTCAAACCCAATCCCAATCAAAAACGGAACCAGGCAAGGTTGTCCCCTATCCCCATTGCTATTTGCTATCTCAATCGAGCCATTAGTGGCCCAAATCAGAGCCGAACCAAGCATAAAAGGTATCACAATTGCAGACACAGAATATAAAATCTCCCTCTTTGCAGATGACGTAATCTTGACCCTCGCCGACCCACATATATCTCTCCCCAATCTACAAAAACTACTAGAACAATTTAGCCAGGTCTCTGATTACAAGGTCAATATGGACAAATCGGAAGCGCTTAACCTCTCCCTCCCAGACCCTATATGGAGACTACTACAGTCTAATTATAAATATAGATGGAACTCCTCCTACATAAAGTATTTAGGAGTAAAGATAACCAACTCGTACAAATCATTATACCGAACTAACTACTCCCCCCCTATTTGACCAAATTAAAAAAGATCTGGACTCATGGAATAACCATCAAATCTCCTGGTTTGGCAGAATTGTTTAGTCTAAAATGAATATCCTCCCCTGACTGCTTTACTTCTTCCAAACCCTCCCAGTCCCGATACCATTATCAGAATTGAGAAACATACAGTCCCATATTTTCCGATTTATTTGGAAACAGCGCAAACCCAGGGTCCCGAGGTCGGTCATGATATTCTCAAAGAGGGTCTGAGGGCACCTGAGGTGATCAGGTGCTATCAAGCAGCCCAGCTCCGCCAGGCGGTAGTTTGGAATAAGCCTCTGACTTCCAATTGCTGGTTGGCAATAGAATCTCACCACGCATCCCCCGCCCTCCTCCCAGTCATCCTATGGTCCCAAGCACCCAAAGAAAAGCGACCCCAGAAATTTGAACTTGGAGCAATGAGATGCACATAGTCTGTCTGGCTTAAAAACAAAGGGAAGTACGGCCTACCATCATCCCCCTCACAACTCACCCCCATTTTCGGAAACCCAGAATTCCCACCTGGGTGCTCCCGTAAACAATTTGGTCAATTTCAGGACCTAAATATTAGGATGGTTGCAGGCTTGCTGAAGAAGAAGGAAGTTCTGTCCTTCCAGGAGCTCCAAGCTAACTACCCCTCGCCCGGCCTCCACCTATTTAAATTTTTACAAATTAGGCATTTCCTTCGAGCTCTATCCCAAAACTCTAAATTTCCCCCCCTGACCAAATTTGAGTCTCTCTGCCTCAAAGGCGAATACCAGAGAGGATTGATTTCCGAGATTTACAGAGTGTTGGAGTTGTCCCTCCCCACCCCCATCCCACTCCTACATGCAAAAATGGAACGCTGACCTTAACCTACAAACGGACACTGGGGACTGGGAGGATATCTGGGAATCAGCTACCAAAACCTCGATCTGTACTATAACAAAAGAAAATATCTATAAAATCCTATTCCAGTGGTACCTGACCCCGAGCAGACTGAGACAGATCTTTCCCGGCACTACAGACTTGTGCTGGAGGGGATGTGGTCAAAAGGGAGACATGGCCCACATTTGGTGGTCATGTCCGGAGATCCAGAGGTTCTGGACCAGAGTTCAAAGACTCCTTTATGAGACCCTAGGACTAGAGGTCCCTTTGGACCCTCTGACCTATGTGTTGGGAAAACCACTAGAAGACCTACCCGCCCCACTTTCCAGGCTCCTCTCCGCTATCCTGACAGCCGCTAGGTGCTCAGTTGCAGCGGCTTGGAAACAAGTAAAAGCACCATCCAAAAGAACAGTCATTAGCAGAATAAACACAGTTATGAGCATGGAAAGGCTCACAGCCATGTTAATACAAAAGATGCCCCAATTCTACAACACATGGGAACCATGGCCTGGCGCTGGAGCCCCTTCCCATCTACAGGTCCAAGCCCAAAACTGACCCCCCCAGGGTGAGCGGGATTGGTGTCCCCCAAAACTATCTTCTTCCATCAGTTCCCCCCTCCCCGCCCATCTTTTCTGTGTCGTTCCCACCTATCCTCCTTCCTCTGTCTTCTCTTCAACCTACCTTCAAAAAGGAAAAAAGAAAATGGTTTATTGGATTAACCTGTAACACCTGCAGTTATGTGCCTATGACTTCATTGCCAATTCTACAATGTTATTTCTTTCTGTAACCATGCTGCAATTCTCCAATAAAGGAAAAAGATTGTTAAAAAAAAAAAAATTGGGTTTTTTCCCCCCAAAAATAAAATGCTACAAGTATTTTCTCATAGTACAGAACTGATTTATTAAAAAAAACACACATGTAGGATATTGCTTGAACGGCAACTTTAAGGCTCAAAGGCGTCTGTCAGCACCATAAGATGCCTTATGGTATAGCAGCAGTTAGTGAATATAGCCCTGAGTATTTATTCTTTTTTTCAAGCAGTATTTCATTACTGCAGAAATATTTTCACTTTATAAAGTGTAATTATTGTTTAACACTAATAATGGTTTGTGATGTCTTTAGAAACATGTAGAAATGACTCTGTATGATTTTATATTTCAAATGTGTGAGTGGATCCCAAACATGAAATACTGCTTCAAAAATTAAGCAGTACAAATAAAAATAAGCAGAAAGCTATAAAGGATGCCCAGATGGCACATCTGTATACTTTCTTACCCATTATTCCCTGGCACACTCAGCACAACAGCTGTCTGTGACTGTCAGGTGACGTGTTGAGTTTCTATGGTGCCTTAAGCAAATTATTTGTTTATACAAAAGGTACTGTATTTGCTGTATAATATATGACTTTTTATGGTGGTGTGTGTGACTATTTTTATTATAGGGCCATTTTCAATATGGTCAAGGTGTGGCCCGAAACGCCAGCTTAATAAGACAACATTATATCTCTGATAAGATCCTTGAGTGCAGCCACTTTATAGATTTATATAGTATCTGCCTTTCAGTTGCACCCAGGCAAAATAACCCCTTTTAAGCAGGAGTGTGTGTGTGTGTGTGTATATATATATATATATGTCTATATATATACTGTATATATATATCTATATATATATATATATATATATATATATATACCCACACACAAAAAGAATGCTGGGTGCACTCAAACTAACGAGATATAAAAATAAAAATATACTTATCAATAGTCCGGATGCTTGCAGATAGACAGAGAACACCAGCCTGTCCAATAAATATACAAAAAAAGAAAATCCGCAGCACTCACAAATAGAAAAAGGTTATTTATTCTCAGTAAATCATCAGGCAGTCAGACAAGCTCCAGAGCAACGTATGTTACAGACCACAAGGTCTACACATATAGAGGCAGTCCTCGTTTTACAATGTTTCGTTTTACAACGAATGGCTTATCCAACGCTGTGCAATGCATATCTATGTTCATTTTTACAATGCCAAAACGGCTTATCCAACGCTCTTACGACGTTTTGCAACGTTGTTTATGTGTATTATATATATATATATATATATATATATATATATATAATATTATATATAATTATATTATCCTATATATTATATTATATATATAATACAGTATATACAGTATATAATTTATGTGTGTGCTGCATATCTTATTGCCTGCGTCAAATATTTGGTGTATTTTAGTGTTAAAAATGCCTTCAGGAACGGAACCTTTCATTTAAACAGTGTTCCTATGGGAAAACGTGTTTCGCTTTACAACATTTTGCTATCCAACGCATTTTGAGTAACGCATTGTGTCGGATAACCAAGGACTGCCTGTACACATATATACATACATGATCTTGGAAAGGAGCTCAAGAATAAAGGACACACTTAGGTCGCACATACATACATTATATCTGCTCAAGCAATATACATATAAGTTGGAAATCACTCAGTTCTCTATGTTTTCCACGCATTATTTACAATGCTAGCAAGTATAAAATCAGCGTAAATAGCTGTGTTGATTGTTTTGTAACATTACTGCTCTTTCAGCTTACAGGACTTTTCCAGTTTACTATTCGATTGGCCACAGAGACAGAAGCCAGATTTACCTCCATAGAGAGGATACATTATTACATTGAGGTAAGTCCATCCTTTCCAGTATATATAGATTTAATTCCTAAGAAATATTTATTTGCTTCATAAGACCATTCGTTCATTGTCACAATACCTAAGATTTTAAATTTTTTATTTTTTAATCATATAATACAACTGTATGTATTATTGTGGCCTATATAGGTCTGCTATTAATGAGCAACAGACACATATTTTGTGCATATTGCATATAAAATAGTGATGTATCGTGTACCCGGAAATTACCCTGTACCCAGCATACCCGGCCATATTTAATCTACCCAGAAATGACCCGGCCCAGGCCGACCCGGTGCTGGGTATTTCCGTCCTGCTCTGCTCCCTCGGTCCTCTTCCTCAATCACCCCTTTCCTCTGGGGCGGCGGAAGAACAGGACGGAGAATGGCAGGAGCAGGGCAGCACAAGAGGAGGACAGCAGCCGGCGGCGGAGGGAGAGAAGGACGGTATCCTGCAGCGAAGGACAGCAGTTGGTGGTGGAGGAGAAGGATGGCAGCCAGCGGCGGAGAGAGAAGAGGACCATGTGAGTGGAGCAGGAGCGGCACAGAAGAAAGGCCGGGGATGAGCGCACTCCAGCGGTCTGACCCGGAAGTCTTCTCTGACTTTCGGTGTCTGCCGCTGCTACAGCACGCTCCTCCCCGAACGTACTCCTTTGCCGCTCTTGCTCCTTTCATATGGTCCTCTTCTCCCTCTGCCGTCCTCTTCTCCCGCCGCCACCAGCTGCCGTCCTCCTCTCCCTCCACCTGCTGACCTTTGCTCCAGGATGCCGTCCTTCTCTCCCTCCACCGCCGGCTGTCGTCCTCTGTAGGATGCCATCCCCATCCTCTCCCTCCGCCGCCAGCTGCTGTCCTTCAAACCTACCCAGCCAGGTAGATTTTCTTTTTTTCCCAGATACCCGGTCCCCGGTGTTTTTTAGGACCCAGTACATCACTAATATCAAATAAACAATACTTTAGGGTTATATGCTTTCAGTTGTCAACCCCCCGGCTACACTCAATAAAATTCCGATTGCAGGTGATTTCATAATCATTCAAGCTTTTATAGTCATTCAAGTTTGGTGCCTGCTTTAAAGAAGCCAGTGGCACATTTAACATTACATGTAACCATGCAATTGAAATATAGGATTATTTACTAATCCTTTATTGGTGATCTCAATGTGCACATCATTGAATACCTGCAATTGATTGAGGGTCCCACAATGCTCACTTTTGAAGGAATGACCCTTTCTCGATAAAGGGGCTGAGGAATTTGCTTTGTGTCCCTGTAATTGTATTTGATTTAAGTACTCGCATGCGTCCAATGAAATCTATTCCCAGGATGCCAGAGAGTCAGCAATCATGAAAATGTGAACTTTGTATTATGCAAAGCACGCTCAGGGAGATAAAAGCATAATGTTAACACTGATGAGATACTTGACTTTTAACATACTGTAACCAGGAATACACTTGTATCACTGCAAAAACAGCAAGGGCGTTAATATAAAAATATGTGGACTCACTTGGCATAAAATGGGACTTGTGTTTAAGAAGATATCTCTTAACCCTATTTTGAAGTGCGTGCAAGGGGAAGACCTTATTACATTTGAATACACCTTTAAAGAGAGCACGTGGGAGTTTCACATTTACAGACGGGTGTTGCATGTAAATGTTTAAACTGACTTGGCAAAGCCCATAGATAAAGTTTTATCTCCCACAAGAATGGAGACTAAGGCTTGAAGTAGTGCTTGGGACAGCTTGAGTAAATGTGATGTTATTGGTTTCCTAGGAAACAATCAATGGCCACAAGGATATAAACTTGCAGTAACCTTCATTGTTGACAGTACATTGTTTGGTGATAAGACAGTACTATATTTCTGCACTCCTTACTACTTATCATTAGTATCTTAGCTGCAAACCTGTAATGAGCAGTGTCACATTTGTTAAGGAAACCCCTTCTCTTGCTCTTATTTTTTTTCTATAAATCTTGTCCAGAGACTTGGATTAAAAAGCACACTTGGTGTTCTGGTCCCTCCCCATTTAATACAAGGTAGAAAACAGACATTCCTGCACACTACATCAATTCTCATATATTAAAGTCAAAATATCATTTCAAGCATGATTTTATTGTGCCCCCTTAAGCTGGCATCAGGGCCTCTTCATCAGGACCGCCATAGCACCCACTCACCATGTAATTAAGAGAGATGGGAATCCTAAACCTTGTTTTGGGCTGAAGCCACATTTTAAAATAACCTATAACATGTGTTCACTTGCATCAAACCACTAGCAGGTTATCTTGGAATAGATGTTTTTCAGCACTCCTCACACTGTCCATCATGACAAAAATAAATAGCCTTTTCTCTAGAAATAGACATGCTTTGAAATGGAGTTTTTTGCTACATAATCCTGAACCATATGGCTAATTTGTTTAGTTTGTTCATGTGCCTGGAGACAAGGACAGAAGCGTAGCCGTCCTTATACAATTACATTTTTGTGGAGAGATTCAGAGTTGTAAGAGTTAAGGCTCCACTTACATCAATAAAACTACTGATTGGTAAAAATAAGTGAATTTCTTTGAGGCATCAAATGGTGTAAACCTTAGCAGTAGTCCCTATTTTCTGTTTTTTGGTGGTTTGTATTTTTACCGGACCAAGGGGGTCCCTCTGAGCTTATTCCTGGGTCCCAAGATCTGAATATATAACTACAAATATGTCCATGGGGTCACGGATAGAAGGTCGTACCGTTATCTTGTAATGGCTTTCTATTGGCTGACGGAGCAAGCCGGACCATACAGCCATATTGTGTCCACCAAGCAAGTATTTTGTGGGGCACCAAGCAGCATAAAGAACTACCCCCCCCCCCACCTCCAAAACATATTAATTGAGCAGAACACTCTTTATCCATGCCCATGTCATCTAGAAGACTGTAATTAAGGGCTGCTCTACACTGCTGATCTCACGATATATCCCAGACATGTTTTTTTCATGATTCTCTCAGTCTGAGTAACATCTTCACAGTTATCATCACATTGGACAGTAGACTTGAGAGGGTGTCCCCCCCCCCAATCTAACAATCTAATTTAAATTGAATATGCAATTCCTGGCCTGAAAATATTCTTTGGGATAATCTGTAAAACTCCTTTTTTTAACCCATAAAGTTACTGGTGTGAATCTGAGAAAGGTTGCCTACCTTTCAAATACATCGTAAAAGGAGTTTCTAATGCCTGGATTGCTAAAATCCCACAAGGATGTGCACTTGTTAAGGTGATAAGATATGATCTGAGACTATATAAAAAAAAAAAAACAATTTCCTCTGTGTTGTACAGATGTAGTAAGACTTACAGTTTTCTGTATCATGGCAAGACGTGAGATTGCACATTCATGCGTGCAGTCAGCAGAATTATTTGTGGCAGATGGCGCAGTGAATATCTTTGTCCATGCCCGCGGTGAACAGTGTACAATGTAACATGTCCCTTTAAAGAGGCACTCCTGGCAACGCTTCTTTTTGCTTTTTTTAAAACATTTTTAATAGATTTGAAGCAGGGGGTCTCCAGAGCTGAATCACATTAATTTCCGCTCCGGTGGCCCCCTGCTTCCTGAGATACTTACCTCGGAAGGGGGTGTCGGTAACAGCCCAAAGAGGGCAAGTTGGGGCTATCAATATAGCGGCTTTAATGTCCCTCTTCCTGCGGGCCAATAGGAAGCCAGTACTACGAGAGTTGCAAAACTATTTTCCATCTGGGGGTCATGGGCAACATGCAAAGAAATTCCGGGGGATTGCACTTGGTTTATTGCAGTACTGAAAACAGTAAGCCTGACTACATCTGTCTACAGACACAGAAAGTACCCTGCTACAGCTTTAATTGAGATGAAAGTGAGGTGCTTACTAGGTAGGGCTAATACAAATACACAAGAACAGGAAACCTAGTTTCCAAGCACTCTATCACTGAGAATGATTAATGAGGTAATTAAAATAATTTTAATGTTCAAAATTAATATAAAATATAGGGTTTAAAAAAATAAAACAACATAGTGAAGTGACTTATATCGATATAGGAACACTATATGAGTGCTCTCGATCGTTCACTAGTAGATGTAGAAAGACTATTAGGTCTTAATATAAACCTATAAAGATATATTGGATTGCCTTCGTCAGGCAGGGAGACTGGGGCTAAATGTACTCCTCTCTTGTGCCCTGTATACGGTTCCGTAGCCCCGTTCCATGTTGATGAGAACAGGTGGAGGAATTGGTAATGAAGCTCTCAATGGCTAATGTAATGCAGTCTGCGTCCACACTGTACTTAGTGTTATATCAGTGCAGACGTCACTGAGTTAGCATAGTTTCAAAAAGCGGATTGTAATCCACATAGAGCAGTGAGATGCTTATGAATAGTATAGGCACTCTCTAAAGTCAGCATATGGAAATTATCCCAGGTTGCGCAAATGTAACTTAAAAAACGGAGAACATAGAAAACTCCAGCTCAAGAGAACCTCAAGAGAAACTTTTGAATATATGTCGGCAGCAGACTATACCTGTGCCTGCGTGTGTCGTATACATGTGATCAGTGCCAACCGCAGTGCAGAGACATGCACAGTTTACGCAGCCTGAGTGAACAACCTGGATCAAAGTGAAGATCCAATTAAGGCTCTAATTGGTGGCACGCTCCTGCATCAACGCTGATCGTATACAGTATATCAGCGCTGAGGTCCGTGGAGTAGTGCTTAGGATCAGCTACATCTGTCTATGAAATGACTCATAATACACATGACTATTAATTACATTTGTTGGCTGCTTCTTTCATCCTATTATGCTAGTTGTAAAGTTCAATGGCTAATGGATAACATTAGGTGTGTGATGTTTTTTTTCCAGCTAAGTATTTATCTCCTAGTGCAGATTTTATGTTGCCATTTTCCTTCCTAGAATCTGGAATCTGAAGCACCTCTGCACATACAGGAAAACACACCACCTGCAGGCTGGCCCCAAGAGGGAGCAATCCGGTTTGAAAATGTTGAAATGCGTTATCGGAACAACCTGCCTCTAGTGCTCAAGAATATTTCATTCAACATTGAACCAAAAGAGAAAATCGGAATAGTTGGGAGGACAGGATCAGGTAGGTTTTAATCTTGCAGAAACGAAAAAAACACATTGAAAAATAAGTTTATATTAAGTGATATCCAATTCGTCAGCACGCCTGCGGACGCTCGCGTGAGCCCCCTCTAAAGACATCCTCATTGAGGATGCAGGGGCTCAGCACGGCTTGTCCTTCTATGGATGCAGCCTTAGCCGCAGGATCCACTCCAAAGGACGCCGTCTGCTTCCTACGTCAGTACATGTAGATCTCCTCCTCCTCGGCTAGAAATCTCGCAATATCTGCGTGATGACGCTCCGCTTTCACTTTTGGATAAACAGAAGCTTCTCCGTGGGTGTAATCAGCCACAATTGACGCTAATAGCAGTTGCAAAGTTCCAATTGCCTTTAATAAGGCATACAGTCCAGCAAGTGAATAAAATCCAAGGGACAAGACTACCGTAGCCCTACGCGTTTCGTCTAAAAATACTTTATCAAGGGGTATCTCCCCCTCCCCTTGTTAAATAAATCATGACACAGTGTAATATGTCATGTGTTGTTGTTCATCTGAGGTTATATTTACCTAATTTTAAGACCTGCTTAGGAACAGATGATTGTTATTATGTCCTGATATGTAAAACCATAGAATTCAAAGGGTGTATTTTTCACATGACTGTATATACAGTATATATATGTAGAGGTATCTGTACTGTGTTAGCTCGCACAAATAAAAACATTTTGTTAGCCACAGAATGGTATCTTCTATTATATATATATATATATTATATATATATATATTAGCTATATATAATATAATGGCCACGCATCATGAGTTATCACTCAGGAGGTTTGTATTACACTTTAATTAACAGCTGTACATTGTCCGTTTGGCGCGAAAATCCCCCCTTTTAATAGTGCATACTACTCTGCCTACCCCACCATTCCCAGTCGAAGGCTTAGTGCCGAAACGCGTAGGAGTGGGTGATGTGGGCAGGATCCCCTGGTTTTTCCCCCTCTTTGGACACGTAATTATACCTATTGACGCTGCTGCTATATTTGCCTGTGTACTCTTATACATGCTTGCGGGACTGTGTTTGGTGCTCATACATGTTCAGCATTGTGTGTATCTGAATCTGGACCTAGCCCATATCTTGCTTGTTTCTCATACAGGACTGTGAGCTTGTCATACTGCTATTGAAGTTGTTATCTGTGTTCATTGTATCACTCAATTACAAGTCCTATATTGTTGGAGAGACTCTATATCCTTGTTGGGATTTCTTACATGTGTAGGGGGTATATTCTCACAACTCACTAGCCTGCTTAAGAGTAGCACTGAATGATTTTTCTCCTTAGGAAACTGTGTCTATAAGTATTCTAGAACAGTTCATTTGGGATATGTACTCATGCTAGGGACATTTGTCATCTAATCCCTGGCCTTCTTCAGTGTTATTACTTGTCATGTTAGGCACTTCAGACAGCATATTGTCTTTGGCTTACGTACAGGGGATCTATGTCGTGCTTTTAAAATTTCTGTGCTATCTTTTATTCTCCTTTTTGTGACACCTAATAAATAAACATTTTTTTGATATTGCCGCCGGTATACCAGAGTGCTACTATTTGGGCTTCTTTTTTTCTTGTTTTCTTTATATATATATATATATATATATATTCTATATATATATATTATTATATATATTATATCTATATTTATATTATATATATAAAGACTCACACACTGCATGATGATTGTCATCAAATAGAATTTTTGGTAATTGGGACAACCAAAATAACCAGCGGACCGAAACGTTGGTTATTTTGGTTGTCCCAATACAATTCTTTATTGATGACAATCATCATGCAGTGCTGAGTCTTCCTCATCGGTCCTGGCGTTGGGTGAAGTATTTCTATATATATATTTATGTCTCACACACTTGTTTTTTGTTTTTCGAGGTGTGCCTGCTATACACGTTGCTTATATATATATATATAGATAGATATATTGTATATAAAACATACATTCTATTTGAACATATTTAGTATGCAATCATAGTCAAACATCTATGAATTATACCTTTTGTGATTCATCAAAAATTGCTGGATTTCCAAACACCAAAATTATTATTAACAGGCGTTTCCATAAATAGGTTTTGTATTTGCCTGAAGCACAGCTTACCAGTACGACACATTTCTAGTGAGGTTTTTGTCTAGTGATTCTTTTTTTAGGTCCATCTATCAACACGATTCCGAATAAACCTCACATTATTTATTATGGATAACGTACGAATCTGAAGTGTGATGGTTTTGGGACACACAGGATGACACTTAGCTCTGCTACATTTAATTTAAAACCGTATACCTTTACACATGAAGTAAAGTCTATCTGCACGTGAGAAGTCCTGTTACAGTGCGCTTATACTTAGGGCTGATCGAATGGGCCAATCAGCAAACTCGCATGGACAGACGTTTAAAAGATTCAGTAATCAAACAATTATAGCAGACTGGTGGAAATGTGCCTTAGGATGCGTCCATAGTGGATCCGACGGCACGAGCGATGTCGCTCGCGCCAAATCCAAACCAATAGAGGCCCGTGCGCATGTCCATAGTGCGCGCGTGCACGCGAGCGCCGATACGTGGCGAGACAAACCTGTTTGTCTTTGCTGTGCGACGGCCGGGTTACGTGCGCGATTCAGCCAATGAGGGCGAATTGCTCACGTGACGTCATGGGCACGCCCCCCCATCACTCAATCCTGCAGGACACAGATCTTGGCCAGTACAGGCGCTTGTGACATCACGGGCTCGGTCGCACCTGTACTATGTCCTAGGCCTTAGCCTGTGACACTGACAATTGTCCTAAAGTTGATCTACAGTAGCTATGTAACTGCAAACGCCAGATTTCTCTGTTACAGCTGCATGCTGTCCTCTTCTGGCTTTACATGATACAGGCTATTTATCAAAGTCTTCCGGGTTCAAAACTAGAGAAATATGGCAGCAGACGACGACCACCAGACGTAAAGAAAAGGAATGCAATGGGATTTGTGTTTCACTGCAGTTTTGCCCCTGTATTGTGGAGAGAGGCCTTTGATAAAGAGACCCTGCTGTTGCTTGTGCAGCTTTTGGAATTTTTGCTGATCTACTTTTTGAAATTAGTCAAATGTATTCAAGTAATACGCCAAAACTACATATTTTTAAGGTTACCTGAGCAGGGTTTTTTTTTTTATCAGAGACACCTCAGTTTTACCACTGGAAACTCTGTTAAAGAGGCATTCACTACCAAAGTCCTGGCTCTTTTGAGAAGTAAAAGGGGGATCTGGCAATGACAACTGGTGCTAAACTAAAGTTTGGCATGAAAAGACTTGGGACATATTCACTAGGCCGTGCTAAGTTGCAAAATATGTTGCAACCCATACAAGGGCATAGGCTGGATGGTAAATGTGGCGTTTACTTTTTAATTGTAAAATACAGCTAAACAAAAAGATGTGTATCTATCTTGAATAGAATAGTCATGTAAAAAAGCTTCATCCAGTAGAGAATATTTTGTAAATTACAGTGTATCTTCTTTTTCATTTTGCAGATTTAAGAAAAACCTAGGACATTTTCTTTGTTTCTCTGTGTTGCTTTTAAAACCTTTAACCTTGATTTAATTTTTTTTTATTACAGGCAAATCGTCATTGGGAGTGACATTGTTTAGATTAGTTGAACTGGTTGGAGGTTCAATTACTGTTGACAATGTCTGCATCAGCACGATTGGACTGGAAGATCTGAGAAAAAAACTTTCTATTATTCCCCAAGAGCCTGTTCTATTTGTTGGAAGTGTGAGGTAATCCAGACTCTCCTTAGAATGCGCTTCAGACAGTGGACAAGCACCTTGAGCATTGTTTAAAGCAGCAGGTCCTTCTCGCAGACTTTCCCCTTTTTTGACATAGTTGGTAAGCAGCGGGTCACCGGAGGTGAACTGCGGTAATTTGAGCTCTGTGGACCCCCTGCTTTTAAACATACATACTGGGAATGCTACTCCCTGGTTGTTTAAATCCACAGTGTTACGCGAACCAATAGGATGCGTCAACCGATCACGTTGTGGCTTCCTATTGGCACCAGGCGGGAGATTTAAACCGCCAATTTGTTATGTCTGGAGCACACGGTACCAATGCTACATTTATAGGTATGTATCTGGGAACGCATCTCACCTCCGGAGATGTCTGCTGCCTGTATGTAAATAAAAAAGGAGGGGGGGGGGGGAATTGCTTCTTTAAGTCGTATGTGTGCTTGTGTTTATGGGTGAACATTATGCATTTCATTGCTGCCCTTTAGATTTTTGTCATAATAATAACAGAAAAATGTGTTTATTCTAAAATATTTATTTCAGGTTACAAAATGAGTTTAGTCCGGGGCTGACGTTTCTGCACTGGTGATATAAATGTAGTGTAACTTTATGAATAGTAAAGCAGTTCTTGCTGCACTGTGTAACGATCCTGGATGTCTCATTCAGTACATAAAACTTGTTCTCTTAAGGGCAAAAAAGACTTCCATGTCCAGTTGTTGTCTTCTAACTCGCGGAAATAGCCAATCAGAGACTGTAGCCATTAGCGCTGGGTAATATAAATCATTCATTTTAGAAGGGCTACCGTGTTAATTTCGTTTTTCTGTTCTATACAGAGGCCTAGAGAGTTTTATAGCTTGCTGTGGTATTCATTACTAGTTTGTATTACCACATTAAGTAATGGTGCTGTCATTTAATCTGCATTTTCAGTTTAAAAGGCAATACCATTCTTAAGACTTTCAGAGCTATTAATGGATGTCACTATTATGTTCTTGTTTATCATTTGGAAACCAAAATTATTTCAACAGCACAAAGGGAATATGTTCCAAAATAATTAATGGAAGATAATCAGAGTATCACATCAAACTGGGAGGAATGAAATACATAGTGGTTTACTAAACCAACGTTTTGGTCCTTAACTGGACCTTTTTCAGTTCAGTCCAGTCAAGGGTCAAAATGTTGGTTCAATAAACCACTATATATGCAATGAATCCCTATTTGGTGTGCTACTTAGATTGTCTTCCATGGTGGAAAGTCTGGCAACCTTCTCTGAATGTTTTTAACAATATATTCCTTTTTTTAAATTGTATTTATTGTAGTGGACATTTATTCAGGATTTTTGCTTGCCAAAATAATTCATGCCACATTTTAGGTCGAATTTGGACCCGATGAATCAATATACAGATGAAGAGGTCTGGAAAGCCTTAGAAAAAACCCACATGAAACAACACGTACGTATAATTCACAACCTGAAATGTAGAGGACGTTTTGTAGTCTTCATGTGCTTGTTTCTAAAAACAGACCCTGAGCAGCAACAGATGGGTTTGATTACAACACAGAGGTACTCAAATAGAATCTCTTGTGCAAGCAGACACTTGTTTACAGTGATATCTGCTCAATTACATTTAGTTTTCCTTAATTTACACAATAAAGAGAGATAGCCCAACCGAAAACAACACGTTTCCCAAAATTACAGTTTAATGTCAATACATGTTCACATTCTAAACTTTACATATTTCAATCACAGTACGTTAAGCTAATAACCTTCTTCATCATTAAATATTCTGTCCTTGTCAGAGTTTGTGAAGAGCACCTGTTGCGTTGGCACAAATGTTAAGATCCACTTACATTGTACCTCGGGATTGAGAGCTGGCAGTGGTACACCCCCTGCACCCTTTGTACCTTTCATGTCAGTATATAGTGGTGAATATGGCAAACTATTTATTTTATATATGAATTTATCTATTCATCGTTCTGTTGTTCAGGCTACAGTACTGTTGTTGAAACAGTCAGTATTAGGGAATTGCCGCAGCATCCTAACCTCATTTGAGAATGATCTCTCAAGTAAAAATAGTAGTATGTTTTGTATGATTTTTGTGGATTTGGGAGTTTTTCTTTTTAAAAGCATCAAAATATACCGCTACGTTTATTCTCTTAGTTTTGGCCCAACTTGATTTTTTAACCAGGGTGTTCAAGTGAACAAAGGGCCCCGACTTACCTCTGTGATACATCTGCTATTTGCCTCTTTTCATAACCATAAAGATTATGTGGGTGCTTGCCACTTTGTTGCCAATGAACAACAAGAAGATTGCTTAAGGTAGGGGTGTGCAAAGTGGGGGGCGCTAGGTTTTCTGGGGGGGAGGGGGCACAGCTGTTACAGTGACCCCGTGTTTCCCCGAGGGCATTTAAAATAAATGCTGGGGATCGCGTGAGGCCTCTGTAACGTCTTAACTTACCTTGGATCCAACGACGTGTCTCCATGGCAACCGGCATCAAATGACACCCCAGGGTCATGTGACGTCACGTTGCCAGTCACACGACCCTGCAACGTCATTTGACGCCAGAGCCGTGAGGGGGGAGGGGGTACGAGCAGAGGGGAGAGGAGAAAGGGGGGCGCATGACAGTAAGTTTGCGCACCCCTGGCTTAATGTGCAGTTTTTATGCAGTTATGTTATACATTGGCTTAGGCCTTATCACACTCACTGTCATACCCTCTGGGAATAGATAGCAGCAGAACCAGATGTCTATGGGAACATCTGTAAACAAGTGGCAGTTGTGTTCTGGGAGACCCCTTTAATCAGGTAATATTAAAGAAAACAATTTGGTTGGAGGATTGCTGTTCAAATATATCTTAAACTATGAAAAAAATCATAAAAAAGTAAAAAGTTTACATGTCTGAGTGCTTTCACTTGATAAAATTCAATTGACGTTGCTTAGTTGTACTGGATCTTGCATGTGAGTTCCTAAATAGAATCAAGTCTGTTGTAATGTGTTGTGGTACTGAATATCGTAACAATACCCCAGGAATAGGCATTATCTCCAGGTGATACATTTCCTGTCCGGTTGAGTTGTGCGACATTAAGTTATAATTTGATAGGAAATGTTGGTCAAGACCTAAAGACTCCACTACTAATTTACCTTACATTATGTGTAGGTAACACAGCTGCAAGGAAAATTGCACTGTGAAGTGACAGAAAATGGAAATAATTTCTCAGTCGGAGAGCGTCAGCTGCTGTGTATGGCACGGGCCTTGCTTCGAAGCAGTAAGGTATGTGCACAGTGTTGAAACATGAGCTTTTAAGTAACGTTTCAAAAATATCCATATCGATATCTTACTCCAGTGCAACATTCAATAGTGGATCCCCTATGATTTTAATGCTATTAAATATTATGTATGTACAGTATTATGATATATTAGAATGATACATTATGTGGAGGTTATATACAGTATTTCCCAATGAAAAATGGTGCGTATATTAAAACGTGACTGTCCCATATCTCAAGTCATCTTGCGACAGTACTAGCAAACACAAGAGCATATAGCTTTCCAGCTTGAATGTATGTATATCTTTATTTATGTAGCGCCATCCAGGTACATAGCACTTTACAATACACGTGACATAATATTATAACACAATGGGAATAAACGCTTCAGACATAAAACAATAGGAAACGAGTCCCTGCTCAGAAGAACTTACAATCTAAGTGGTAAGTGGGGGGAACTTGGGGACAGTACAAGGGTGTTCTGGTCAGTGCGTCTGCAAGGGGCCAAGGTCAGTGCATATGAGATGAATAGTATAAGTTAGTGGAGCTACCCATATGTTTCGTTAAACAGGTGTGTTTTAAGAAAGGTCCTAAAGGGGGAAAGAGGATATTGAGGAAAAGGGAATTCCAGAGGTGTGGGACAGTGAGTGAGAAAGGTTTTAGGGGTAGACTGAAGACATCCTTGAGCAGAATGCAAGTCGGAAAAGTGTATAGCAAGAAATTAGGGCTGAGATGTAAGGAAGGGCAGAAGATTGTATAGCCTTAAAAGAGAGGAGGCAAATTTTATATGTAAGATGGGATTTGATAGGAAACCAGAAGAGGAATTTCAGCAGGAGAGACGTAGTGACAGATTTAGGAGAGAGTAAAGTGATTCTGGCAGCAGCAGGATAGATTGTAGGGGAGACAGGTGAGAGGCAAGAAGGCCAGACAGTAGAAGGTTACAATAGTCGAGACGGGAGACAATGAGGGCCAGCATTACGAGTTTTAGCAGTAGAGGGAGAGGAAAGGGTGTATCTTTGCAATGTTACAGGGGAAGAAACGACAGGTTTTAGGTACTTTGTGAATATGAGAGGACAATTTGAGGTGGGAGTCAAATGTGACACCTAGGCAGCGTGCTTATGATACTCGGTGTATGATAGTACTGCCAACAGTAATGTAGAAGGGGGAAGTAAGGTCCGGCTTGGGAGGAAGCATGAGAAGCTCCGTCTTTGGCATGGTAAGTTTGAGTTGACAGAGGGCCAAAGAGAATGCAGCAGAGAGACATTAAGAGACTTTCTTCTGTACAGCAGGTGTAAGGTCAGGGATTGAAAGGTACATTTGTGTGTCATCAGCATTAGAGATAATGTTTGAACCCAAAAGATGTAATCAGGTCACCTAGAGAGTGTATAAAGATAAATGAGAAGTCCCAGAACAGACCCCAGGGTTACACCCACAGAGAGATGGACAGAGGAGGTTTTGACAAACGAGACACCGAAAGTACGATGGTTGAGGTAAGAGGAAATCGAGGATAAAGCTCTGTTACGGATACCAAGAGTATAGAGAATGTGAAGAAGAGGGTGGTCCACAGAATCAAATGCTGCAGAGAGGCTGAGTAATATGAGCAGAGTGTAATGACCTTTGTCTTTGGCAGCATGGAGGTCATTGGTTATTTTAGTGAGGGCTGTTTCGGTGGACTGAGCGGTACGAAAACCAGATTGTAGAGGGTCTAGGAGAGAATAGGTGGTGAGAAAATGGAGCGAGAGTATAGAAGGTGTTAAAGAAGTTTAGAGGCAAAAAGCAGGAAGGAGACAGTGCGATAGTTAGAGAGACAGGTAGGGTCAAGCTTGCTGTTTTTGAGTAATGCTATATCTGTTGCGTGTTTGAAGGAGGAGAGAAAGGTACCAGAGTAGAGGGAGTTGAAAATATGTGTGAGTGTAGGGATTAGAGTTGGAGTGAGAGGTTTGAGGAGATGGGAGGGAATTAGGTCAACGAATTGTACAAATATATTGGGTCTGTGCATCAAAGCAATTTTAGTTAAATTGACATTAATGCCCATATTAAATCTGCTGGGAAACCACTTCTCAGGCGAGAGAAGTGTTCAGCTCTATCTAAATTAATCTTCTCCAGCACAGAGAAGCAGCATCAGAGCATATTGAGGCCAGTGTATCAAGCCACAGTACATTATGGCCATTTTGACCTGAGTGCATCAGCTTGAAATTTAGAGACTGGCATATAAGAAGTCAACAGTGTTGATCAAAAAAGAGAATTTTGATCAGAAAGGCAACCCTTTATACACAGCACTCTAATCATATGTAGTATATTTGTGGACATATAGGATTTGTCCTGCAAAATTACTGCGTCAGCAGGTAAGTGCTGTCAGAATCACCGTAGAAATCAAAAATCAATAAAATTTTATTATGTCATATTGACGTTAAAAACACAGATGCAATATTAAAAATCCCCATATTGATGTGGCTGATATGAATAGTAAGATAACAAGGTAAGTATATTAGGTCAATATTAAACTATTCATATCCAATCATCCAGATAAGTAAGTATACAGTGATGAGCTGCAGAGATAGGCTATAGTTGTATCAGAGACAAATGCCCATGTCTATGTAAGTTGGATTGGTTATAATAAATCAGCAAACAAAGAAAGGCTTTTAAATAGTCAGATGCTACCTTGAAAACCCTTTTGGAAAAGGTGTTTCCAGCAGAGAAGCAGGCCTGTATTGTGTAGCGGCAATATTTGAACTAATGTTTTACTAAATGATAATCGCTGCATATTTCCAAAGTGTTTTTGGCATAATAGGTTTGATTATTGTGTTACCTAGAAACCACCTATGCTATACACTACTAGAGCCAAGTAGAGATGATATATTCATCCCGATAGTGCGTGTGATGCGGCTGTGTTTCAGAGAGTCAGCACTTATATATACTGCCAGTGACTAACAAACACTATTAACCTCAAAAGTGTTTTGAATTCTTCTGGTCATCAGCGAGCAAATAATCACTCTACTGCTACTATTGATTTTTGATTTCTACGGTGATTCTGACAGCACTTACCTGCTGACGCAGTAATTTTGCAGGACAAATCCTATATGTCCACAAATATACTACATATGATTAGAGTGCTGTGTATAAAGGGTTGCCTTTCTGATCAAAATTCTCTTTTTTGATCAACATTGTTAATATCATATATTAACCCTTTGAGCACCAGTCGTATATTTCCACTCTACAAATACATATTGGTGAATGCGGTTTCAGTTACATATTCATATAAGAAGTCAGGCAGGAGTTAAGCGACACATGAGTTATGTCAAAGTCTAAGTCCATGATTTCCCCTCCTTTACCTTTGTGTAAAAAAAACTTCACTAAGTCTAAGGGGGTGTAAATCCCCTGGCTAACGACTTGCATCGTGTCAGAGACTTTAATAATAAGCTACCTACATTTGACACCACTTCAAGCAGCAATCTAACCTTTTGAGTGTCCTTATGACATTTAGGATGGTTCTCATGATGTTCCCTGCACATACTGCATGCTGGTCACGCGTGCCTCTGATCTCTGTATTGCCTTCTGGTGACCTACAGCAGTAATCTGACTGAAAGAGGAGGGCTCCCTCTTCTGGTCACTGGAAGCCAGTGGAGGGACCTCTGTTTTGACAATAGTATAGCTTGGTACAGAATATGTATGTAACCATACTGTAGATTTGTTGACACTGGAAGGGTTAAATTAATAACTGCTGTGTGTTATTGAATATTTTTTTTCTGTGTTAATAAATAGATTTCTAAAACTGTAATCAGCGATGTGCAAACTTACCAAAATGTGTCGTTTTGCTAATTCCCCTGAAAATAAGTTGGTTGTACCTTTTACATAAACAGAGTTACATACAAATAAGGACAAATATGCACAAACAGATAAAAAAGGAAATAGGGGCCCTGTGTGTGAGAGCTTACAAAACGGTAACGTAGCTGCTCATTGTGGGAAGGAGCTTACTGTACCTTCGGATTGAGAATGGTCCAGCCCGACAGCTGATTCCATTAAGGTGTGAGGGGAGGGGAGAGGGGTGTTACATAACGTGGAGATTGGTACAGTTGTACAGCAGCTAGTCCCAATGAGGTTGAAAGGGAGGCAAAGAGGGAGTTGGATGCCAGATAGACTTCCTTGATATATATTTGGGGATCAGGGCTGAGATATAAGGTGGGACAGCATCGTCGAAAGCTTTGTACGTCAGAGCTAGGGTATTACATTTTATTCTAGAGGATACGAGAAGCAAATGTAGGGATTTGGGTAGTGCAGCAGCAGAAGTGGAGAGGTACTGTAGATAAGCCTGGCAGCAGCATTTTGGATGGATTGGAGTTGGGATAGGTGGAGAAGGGAAATGCTAACTAGGACAAGATTGCAGTAGTCAAGGTGGGACAAGATCAGTGAATTAGGATTTTAGTTGCATCATGAGTGCAAAAAGGGCAAATCCCGGCAATATTTTGGAGGTGGAGATGGCAGGACTTGGTGAGGGCATGAATGTGAGGAAGGAGAGATCAGTTAAATATGACCCCTAGACAGCGGGGGTGAGGTGTTGATGAGATTGTGGTTATTATTGACAGTGTGAGTTTGGGTGTAAGGGTGGCAGTGGAAGGGGGGTAAAGAGTATTGGTTCTGTTTTAGACATGTTAACCTTCTGGAACTGTAGGCTATCCAGGAAAAGAGACAATTGGTGACACGGAATAGGAGAGAGGGGAAAATGTTAGGGGAAGAGAGGTAAATGTGGGTGTCATCAGTATAGAGATGATAATGAAAGCCATATTAGTTCACCAAGGGAAGAGGTGAAGTGTGAGAAGAGCAGATGGCCAAGGACAGAGCCTCATGGGACCCTAAAAGAGAGAGGGAGTGAAGAGAAGACACCAGAGAAGTAAACACTGTGGGAGTGGTTGGATAGGTAGAACATGAACCAGAAGGCTGCGTCACGAAGGCCAATGGAGTGGAGAGTGTTCTGGAGGAGGGGGTGATCAAAGGCATCAGTGTTGAAGGCAACAGCGAGCTCCAGGAGAATTAGTAAGGAGAAGTGACCCTTAGACTTAGTTGTGAGTAGGTCATTGGCCATTTTTATTAGTGCTGTCTCAGTGTAGTGTAGAGGATGGAAACCAGGTTACAAAGTCTAGTAGGGTGTTAGAGGAGTCAAGCGGTTGTATTCAAGTAGTTTGGAGGCAAAGAAAAGAGAGATAGGGCGGTAGTTAAGAGGGAGGCTGGGTCAAGAGAGGGTTTCTTTAGAATATGCATGGTGAGTGCATGTTTAAAAGAAGATGGGAATGTGCCCGAGGTGAGAGATCAAAAAGGTGAGTTAGGATAGCGATTAGTGTGCCATATAGCAAGCAGAGGAGATGTGAGAGAATAAGAGCAAGGGGGCAGGTTCTATGGCAAGATAATGAGAGAAGTGTGGATACCTCTTCCTCAGTGACAGGAGAAAATGAGCCGAGGGTAGATTTAGGTATGCGAGGGGAGGTAGGTGGTGCATGTGGGGCTTGACATGAAAAGATTATTTTCATCAAGGCAAAGTTGTCCTCTTTGTTTATATTTTATTTAAAAAATGTTCTGGAATGGTATCCTGAAATGCCATAATCATTCAAACAATTCAACATGTATTCATGTAGTACAAATATGTGGCCATTGTTTATGTCGAATCATTTAATTGCTAAATCCAAACTTTTTTTGTTGTTATTGTAGATATTACTTTTAGACGAAGCAACGGCTGCAATTGATAATGAAACAGATGTACTTATTCAGGAAACTATGAAGGATGCCTTTTGTGAATGTACTGTACTCATCATAGCTCACCGCCTTAACACTGTGTTCCAGTGTGACAGGATAATGGTGATGGACCATGGAGAGGTAAGTAAATTCAGAGATGTTTTAACAAAGATAATTTGTGATACTGTAGCAAATTGGCGTCAAACCTGCACAGCAGCAATTCAGGCTTATGGAATACATCTCACCATTTACGAATTCAGATGCAGTACACTATATATTAAGGGGGTTATTCAGTACACTGTGATAGTGCCAATCGGAGCACTATCGCACGGAAACGCCCATTGAAGTTTGTGTGTGATAGTGCTCCGATAAGCACTACCACAGTTAAATAAATAACCCCACCCCTACTGTAAGTGTCTCTATACTTTTACAGACACCCAAGTTTAAAACCGACAGCTGCAGTTAATGTACAGTATTCTTGCCCCTTTTAAGGTATTTTATTTACCATTAAAAATGACAAAGCAGATTGTAGTATTAATATTAAAGTAGCAATCCACGCTGCTTGATATTTTATTACTGACCAAAACCGGTGATCCCAGTAGCAATGGTTGTAGTTGTTATTTTAGAAAACTACAAACAAATTAAATCACTTTTTACCAAGAACTGGGAGGTCCCCAGAGGTCAGGAGACCATGGATGAGCTCTGCAGGACCCCCCCCCCCCCCCCCCCCCCCCGGTTCAGGTCAAGTAAATTAAAACAAATCATTTTATGGAGAGGGGAGATTGATGCTTTTTAAAGGACAAAGTTGTAGTGTGAAAACCCACTTCAGCAGTGAATGAAAGTATGTACGTTTTGTTGATCTACAGATTGTGGAGTTTGACAAGCCATCAGTCTTACTGTCCAATGAGAAATCTATTTTTCATGCTATGGCGTTTGCAGCAGAAAAAAGAACTCTCTCCCATGCAGTCTCTCTGTGAGCAGTCTGTATTGGAAACCAAGATCTACTGAAACCAATGGCAACTCTACAATATTATACAAATGTGTACATGTATATATAGGATATATAACAGCAAGGTATTGTACAGTATAGTAATGTGTGTTCATTATATAAGATATATATTGACATAAAAAGACAGAACAATTCATTCAAGCTCAGGGGGTTGATAAACCTATTGTATATAGAAATATATATTTATACATACAGTAGCCTAGATAAATATTTTTATCAAAAGAAACTTGCGACCACTTCTGTTGCAAATATATGTGTGTGTGTAAGGACAGAGATGTGTATGGACAACAAAATAGCATACATAAGTTATAATAGTAATAATGGGGAGGTTTGTCTTGCTGCAGATTACTTTGTTTATACAGTACAAGTCCATGCTCACCTCAGCTAATCTCAACAGTTACACCTGTACCTTACTCATTCTCATAAGCAAGCAGTACTTTGCATATAAGATGACAGACAATATTATATTTTATTGATACAGATAGGGATTGTGTTTTACTTATGAGGTTTACTTTAATTGGAACAGCTGCTGTCAGAGTAGAACAATGCTCAGGCTGGAGACGGCCAGGAACCATTTACCCGTTGGACTTAAGGAAGAATTGGGGAGTTAGGAGTCATGTACATTGTGCTCAGGGGCGGACTGCCCTATAGGGCGTTCGGGCTTGCCCCGGTGTGCTGGAACTGTGGCGGACGGTGCTGCTGTTACAGAGGCCCCGCGCTCTTCCCCATAACCAACTGATTGCCCTGGAAGAGTGCGAGGTTTCTGTAAAGGTCTCTTACCTCCTGCTACGTCATAACAGCGTAACGTCACTTGGCGTTGCGTTGACATGGCAAAGCGTCGCCACATGACGTCCCAACACTGAAGGAGGCGGCCCCGCGGCTGTCCACAATCCACCCGATTGTGCTAGTGTACTTTTTGTGTCTGTAAATCACATTTATATGCATAGTACCTCTGGTATATTTAACAGATCACCACTCAATGAAAACTACTGTATACTGTATGAATTTAATTTTAACACAAACGGTCTATAGTGATCAAATTGTACTACTGGTACAAACTACCTCTACTTTATTTGCTACAGTAGCACCACGACTTTTATTTACAAACCTTTTTAAATCAGGCACAACACCTGTACTTCTGAAACTAACTTTGTCCACTGTTTATTAGTTCATTCAGAAAAAGTATATAGACAAGCGGTTTAAATAATATCACAATTGTTCCATAAAAGAACAGTCATTCACAATTGATGTACTGTAGTTTCATTCGATTTTACTTTTTATTTGTAAAAGTGTTTCTGCTTGTTTACAAAGAGCCTCAGGAAGGTACATATCGACAGGCGGCTATTGGAGAACTACACTGAACATGGACTATTGTTTTAAAAACATGGCACTTTTTGTTACTATAGCGTTAACGTGTTTACGTGTTTGCTGCCAGTATTTCATATGAAGACTGATTTTTTGTATAATTCTTTGCATGTCTTTAGGATCAAAAGTATTTATGACAGGGGCAGATCAATAAATGGACATGTCAAATGTTTGTTGAGAACACATTCTTACCAAATTTCTAAACCAGTTTCTGGGAACTCATCTTTGACTTTAATTCAGCTTCATGTCAGAAAACAAAATATTTAATGTATGGATTTTGGTATATTGAACGGTGCTTCATAATTAACCCCTTTGCAAAACAGAGGCCTACAATGCATTTATATCAAATTAATTTGATCTATGTACAACCTCTAGATACATTGAATAAATACAGTATCAACATGCTGTGAAGATCCAATTGGCATCTGAGAGATAGTATGGTTCTAATACAAATGTGCCACAATGGAGCACAGATAGGTTTGCCAATTGTACAGTACCCAGGTTTTGAGGAACATATTGATCTACTCCAGTTTTTATGGTTCTCTAATCTATTGAACCTTTCTGAAGTTTGTGGATAAGTAGCAAATAGAAAATAATCCAGGTGGATGTTGGGAAGGGGGGGGGGCCACTTTAGCATGACCAGATCAATCGGATCCTTCAACAAAACGGCCTAGCAACTATTCTAAGAACACAGGTATTCTAAAAGCATCTATCTATATCTATATCTATACAGTGGTCGCAAATCACCAAAAAATCTACTCGCCGCACAAAAATCTACTCGCCACCTAGTACCAACATGTGTGCTGCTTGGGCCAATTGAGCTCCTCCACGTGATTACAATCCACTCGCCCGGGGCGAGCAAATGTATAGAGGTTTGTCGAACACTGTCTATATATATATATATATATATATATATATATATATATATATACACTGTTCTCTTTATCCTTCAATGTACTATACATAGCACATATGAAGAAACCTCAGAGGTTTTAAAAGTTATTACATTTATAAAGAATGCTCGTTGGTCTATTAAAAAGTATCACAACTTACACTGTATGTACACACCACCAGGACCAACACATTTTCTAGAACATTGACTTTCTAGTCTACTTCAAATATCTACTTCAGCACTCTAAAGTGGCCGTGCCATGTAAATTATCATCCAGCTGCCAAATTTAACATGGTAAACCATACGGAGACTTGATATGAATCCCAAACAATTCCAGTCCTGTGTGGCAAAACACTCGACTCAAGTATGCCACCACTAAGTGATTATTATTTAGCAGCATCTGATCTAAAGATTAGTGCTATTCCCCATATTGGGAGTCATCGGAATCGTCATCATCAGATAAATTGGCCAAATTAGCCAGAGGCTTTGACGGTAGATGTCATTTTGCAATGGAGTTTGCTGGAGCATGTTTGATAGTTCAGGAACCAAATATTTTCTCTGTTTAAGAAATTAGTTTAGCCCCCCTTACGAATGACAGAAACGGAACCGTCTCAACAGGAAGACTCCCAGAGCTGTTTCCATGGTTTTTTGTGTCAACTGTGAATGAAAAGACTACTCATTCCAGCTCGCTTGTATTGGCTGCAGCAATCATACTATAGCATTCCAACAACTTATTAATGCCATTTTTAATGGTGAACTGCCTAGGAGGTGACAATGAGCTTTTAATCATAATTAATAAATAATTAAAAGCCCTTTTCCTGGTCAGGAGCATATAACCTTCAAACAATACCAATTTCCAAAGCAGAGACACTTTCTGAAAATGAACAATGCCCATAACCTTGTACAAAATACATCTAAATAGTTTATTTTACAAATGCTACACATGTTACACATTATGATTCAATGGATTTTGGCACAATTGGTTGCAGTCTCTTGCGTATCACCAGCTCCCCGGTGCTCTTGAGGTAAGTGTCTGACATATCTTCTTCTGCTGGAAGCCCATGGGGCAATTTTAGAGGTTGAATTCTAGAGAAAGAATAGAGTTTCTTATAACAACAAATATATTCACAGGTTGACTAGTATAAATTAAGAAAAATCTACAAACCTTATTAGATGTTTAACAACTTTCAGCTTTGCATTCACAGCAGGGATATTTTTGTGCACAATTGTCTTGTGAGCCTAAAAAACATATATATATTTTGTTTCTTCAAGTGTGCATGGAGCACCTACATGTGTATATTCAGGACAGTGCATAGTACATTTCAGCATTTGCAACATTTAGAAGCCTACAAATGGATGCAAGCACATTTAAAGCAGCGGTCCATCCTGTTACAGTGGCGAGAAAAAGTTTGCGAACCTCAATGATAATTACGGAAATGCCATAGTTTTTCCACGATAACCTTCTTGAATGATAACCAGTCTTTTCTTAAATATCCAATAGTGTTTATATTAACCAATTCAATGTCTTGAAACAAAATGATGTATAAATTAGACAAACAATGAATAATTAAGAATCATGATATGTGCAAAAGTAAGCGAAACCCTGGGTTTTATCAGCTAAATTAAAGGGGATAATTAGAATCGGGTGTTTAAATAATTAGGAAGATCTTCGGGGAGGGGTTGGGAGGCCCCACCCTATATAAAGATCAGAAACTTATGAGTCTTCACCATACGGGTGTGTGGAGACACGTCATGCCAAAATCAAAATAAATCTCTGAGGACCTCAGAAGAGCGGTTTGTGATGCTCATCAGTATAGAAATGGTTACAAAACAATTTCGGGCTCCACTAATCCACAGACATAGTCTACAAGTGGAGAAAGTTCAAAACCACAGTCACACTCTACCCAGGAGCGGTCGCACTTCCAAAATCTCTCCAAGAACAAACAGGCAAATCAGCCAGGAAGTCACAAAGAACCCCAGAGCAAGATCCAAGGATCTTCAGACCACCCTCCACTTGGCTACTTTCAATGTTCATCACTGAACTATCAGAAAAAGACTGAACAAGAATGGTGTTCATGGAAGGATAGCCAGAAGGAAACCACTACTCTAAAAAGAACATTGCTGCCCGTCTGAAGTTCGCCAAAGAGCACATAGATGATCCACAAGACTTCTGAAACAATGTTCTCTGGACAGACGAGTCAAAGGTAGAACCTATTGGCCTCAATGAGAAACGTTATGTTTGGCCAAAACCAAATACTGCAAGCATGGTGGTGGGAGTTTGATGCTTTGGGCTGCTTTGCTGCCTCAGAATCTGGGCGGCTTGCCATCATTGAAACAATCATGAATTCTGCATTGTATCAGAAGATTCTAGAGGAGACTGTCAGGCCATCCGTCCGTGTGCTGAAACAAAAGTGGGGCAAGTAGCAAGACAATGATCCTAAACATATATACAGATCTACAAAAGACTGGCTGCATAAGAAGAAATTCAATGTTTTAGAATGGCCTAGTCAAAGTCTGGACCTAAACCCATCAAAATATTGTGGCAGGACCTGAAGTGAGCTGTCCATGCAAGGAAGCCCTCAAATGTCACTGAGTTGAAGCAGTTCTGTAAGGACGAATGGGCCAAAATTCCTCAAATCTGGTTTGAGACTAACCAGCAGTTACAGGAAACACTTAGTTGAAGTAATTACTGCTCAAGGGGGCGCCACCAGGTACTGAGTCTAAAGGTTCGCATACTTTTTCACGCATGAATATTGAATGTTTAATCATTTGTGGCTAAATAAATGTTGAAAAGGTATCGTGTTTTTTGTGTCATTTTTTTGATCAGGTTATTTCTATCTATTATTAAGACTTAGATTAAGATCTAATAACATTTTAGGTTTGAAATATGTGAAAATCCTAAGCGGTTCACAAAAAAAATAAATAAATTACACACACACACACACACACACACACACACACACACACACACACACACACACACACACACACACACACACACACACACACACACACACACACAGATACTGATGCACTGCTAGTTAAAGGGAAAAAAAAGGGAGTACCCAGAACACTTAAATTTTGCACGAGCACAAAAACCTCAGGGCTAAAGATACTGCATAACCATGAGGAATCAGGAAATAAAGTGCAGTGATTAATTCTGTCTAACCCATGTCAGTTTAAATTGACCTTGATCTGTTCCTTAAAACTAGATGTTCTTTGAATGGTTTAGTTCAAGAAAGGTTTTGTTACGGGTCATCAAACCTGTAGTAAGAAACATTTGATTCTCTTACCCATTAGCATATAATACAGATAATGATGGTAGAAGTTATTAATACTACCTTTTGTAGGCCCAGGAGTTCCAAGGTTTTCTTCTCCCAGTAGGGCCGACCAATCCCAGTTTTTATTCTGGTAACTAGATGCAACTGGTGGGGTTGCTGGGGATCTCCGCCGTACTTTTCATGATCTTCAGGCTTCGGCTGAAAAGTCTACAGACAATAAATGTATGTGTTTAATCCCCGAACATTCAGCTTCTGTTTACAGAAAGCATAAACATTAGGCAACACCCAAGCAGTATACACATTCTATAACTGGTGTGTATTTGCTCATTTATAGTATAAATATAGTATAATTATAGATGTCTGAGTGAAAATGGAAATCTTTAGGCACACCAATAGTCTGTTCAAACTCCCTGTATGTTAATATTATGTTACAAAACAACCATGAAATCACAGTCTGTTGAGCAGCAGCCTCTCCCACTCAGCTGTCGGTTGCCCATTTTTGCTGACACTGGTGGTAAGTTAGCAGAAAAAAGTGGGTGGCAAACAGTGTTCCAAATATAATTAATGTTCTCCAAGCATTTTTGGCCATTTCCAAAAATTTCGGAAGACTAATTGCTGTTTCCTGTTTGTTTGGCTTCTGTTCTTTTCACTGCAGTGGAAGCACTGTATGCTAAGCGATAATGGGGATAGACAGGGTCGCAGACCTGTCTGAGACATGCAAGGGCACCACAAGTGGAATTTGTATTTATTGTACACTGTACGGTGGCGGGTTTTTGTCACTTTTTATACCCACCATAACTTTTTCATGTCTGGTTCTTTACACTATCATTCATGGTGGCAGCTTTAATCAAGGTATGGAAATTGGAATGAGGATATCATAACAGTGATTAGGGGAGAGGGACCAGCAGTGCCAAAGGGCACTACACAAAATCTTTTTAAAGGTGAGCTGTGTGAATTTTCACTTAAGGATACATCTTTTTCCGATGTTGCAAGATCCATCCAAAGGTTACACTGGCATTTTCCTGAATCAACTTCTTCCCATTTGACAGTTTGAGATGGTAGAAGAGTATTCAGTATTAAATCTAATCAACCAAACTGGAGTTTCAAACTATAAGAATGAAAGCTGTTGGCTAGTATTTGTAACAACCGTAATATACATATGTAAACCCAAGTGAAACGATTGATAGTTCCGTAACTAAAGCAGATTACACACGATACAACATCCTGATATACAGTACGTAGCACAGAAAAACACTCATCTTACTTCCGGTGGCAGACGAGATTTTGTGAATTTATGCCGAATCCAGCCACTCCATGTCAGCGACAGCACAGGATGCCCTGCCAAAGGCTGAAAATTTGAGTTCATATTTTAGAAGAAAAAGTGGGATGTATCTTGTGACAAAATATTAGTGCTTTTAACGCATTGTGACTATGCCCTGATAAGAGACCAACATTAAGGTTACAGTTTCCACCTCGTTCATCCCTATGCAAGTAAAACCATTGTTCATAGAAACAACTACTGTACATATGATAGGTTTCAGAAGGGCAATACTAAAAGGGCATAGGTAATAAAGCAATGATAGCTTGCAAGTTAGTGTTTAATAATTTCTATGCCTTTTTCCTAATGCTGGCACTATCCTAACATCTGCATTCTCACTTTGCTCCAATCATGTCGCATACTGTAGCAACAGGACCAGTGATGCCAAATTGCAGATTGCATGATTTTTCATAGCAGCTTCAGTGCTCTCTTTAAAATATGTACATTACACAAACCCTCCATAAAACACTTGTAATAGATCACACATTCTTAATCTTATTTTTGTCCTTTTAAAGACAAAGTCCCCACTTTTGCATTTTAATATATATCCCTTAATATTGACACTCAACTATTTTAATGATTTGAACAAGTGGTGTGCGAGATAAACAAAGAATACCTTCAATCCCAAGGGGTTTTTCTGCACAACATTTCTGCAAAACACTGCCATTGGAATCTATGAAGAGGCTTCCAACCTAAAATATTAGGAAACAGTTTTGCGGTCAGTGAAAAAATACTCGACAAATTTAACTCATTGGTTAATTTTGTGCTGGTAAGAGGTATTCAAATTGTATGATTCACAATGTTAAAGCAAAACTAGGCACACCCCCCACCAACAAAAGAAAATAACCAGAACACAAAAAGGTGGGTGCTAAGCAGATACACAGACAGGCAAACAAGCCAAGCTCACCTAAATTAGTTACATGTTTTAAAAAAAAGTCGACAGACACAAAACAGATCATGATAATGACAACATAGAGAAAGCAAATCCTAAATGGATCCCTCAATACAAGAGCATGTTAAATACCCCATCTTCTAAATCCTGTGTATGCTCAGTAAGAAGTTAGTATTTATTATAGGCAAATCTTACGTTAGACAAATGTTGATAAAGCCCACAAATACTGCTGTAACGGGTCCCATGCCAGTCACAAATCATGCACGCTTTAATAAATCCTGTCTCACCTGTCCCTTGATAACCTGCAATCAATTACCTTTACAGGGCAAACATGCAGTTGGTTTGTTTTATTTTAATAGGAGGAAACATACAAAAGGGTCAGACTGGCCCCAACATGCCCCGAGCAAACTAATTCGAGACTTTGTTTTACAGGTTTTGATATAGGAGATTAGCTGTGTAACACATAACCCTACTGACAATAGCCTATGTTTGCCAAAGTGAAGAAATGAAAGTATCTAGGGCCCATTTTCTTCACCAGGTACTTCAGATAGCTCTGTCCAACAATGAAGCTGTTTCTGATAAAGAATATGGTACAATAGCCCTTATTCTGTATGGTGTGATAAGCGCAGACAGGCCCATCCCTAGGCGGTATGTGAGTAAGGCATCGCCTAGGGGCAGCCATGTCACTGTGGGCGGCAGTGAGGAGGACCGCGGAAGCAGGGCGGTGCCAGAGGTGGACGGCGATGGAAGTAGAGGATGGAGGACCGCCAGAGCGGTGAGCGGAGCAGGGCGGCAGAGGAGTTGGGCGTCACGGCAGGAGTGAAGCAGGGCCGCCGAGGACGCCCTGCTTCTCACTTGAGATCCAACTGCTATCCCACCGTTCAACTGCTCTGCCGCCCTGCTCCGCTCACTGCAGGTTCTCTGTCTTCTTCTCCCGCTGCCCTGCTCCACTCCAGGCCGCAGTCCTCCACCGAAGCCAGGTAGGCAGCGCCGCAGCCGCATTGTAAAGGGTATGAGAGAAGAGGAGGAGGAGAGGATGGGGGCAATCAGTATCATCTTATACTATTACACGATTTAAAAAAAAAAAAAAACATATAGTATATGTCAAGTTTTTCTGTTTTAAAATATTGTATGCGTATCTACGAGGTTTCAATGGGCCAATACGAAGCCGTGACATCATCCCTTGCGTTGCGGATTCCTATTGCCCCCCATGACTGGTACTTGAGCATGACATACATACCTCCATAGGGGGTGCAGGTATCATGGAAATTCAGGGTCACTGGAGCAGAAATTAATGCGGTTCAGCTACAGAGACCCCCTGCTTCCTGCCTAGGGCAGGAAAACTTTTTTTTAATGGGGATTTATTTTCGGGCGAGCGGGGCTATGGCTTTAATAGTGCTTGCCTAAGGGCAGAACATACCCTAGGGAAGGGCCTGTAATTGAGAAGATAATGTGCTATGGCATGAAAAGCCCCATTAAAATCCATGTGATAGCATATCATCTGCGCTCATCACACCTTACAGCATAAGGGCCTACTGTATGTCTCAGAACTGATGATCTTTAGAGAAGAGGGGAATACACTTGAATTGATGCGTGTCATTTTATGTGCCCACATGGTGTAGCTGTGTACAAAACTTCATAAAACATCATATTACTATATACACATTACAGCTGTGCACGTTCCTGTATAAGGGCACACGTAACCGTACTCTGGTTATTCACAATGCAATTTCAGGGTAATTAAAAGTTGTGGCCTCATTACGATGTAAGCAGCAGCACTGGCTGAATATGACACCTCAAGACATGTCCGTTTCAGCTTAGACTTCAGTAATAAAAACCCTTCCAAATGTGACTGACTTCAGTCCTTGGACCTGGCATCTCTGCAGGAGCCTCCCCCGTGCCCCTCAGTCACACTGCTGGGGGAGTTCTGCTCGCGCACATGCACGGCCTGCCCCTGCTCAGGGTTGCGGGGGTCTCTCGGTTGTTATGGTGACCGTAACGGAGGTTACCTGGTAACGTCACTTCGGTGGAAGCGGCCGCAGGTCACGAGACGAGAACGGATTCTCATCTAGTCATCCGCGCGACCTCAGCCTCCGTGTTTCCTTCTGTCACACCAGAGCGCGCAGGGTGTATGCGTCACTCAGTATACCCCGGGCGCGTGAAGATGTTGTAACTAACACACAGAATGCTCAGCAGCCATCTTTGGTTTTGGAAAGCAAAATATACAAGTAATCGTTATAGGGAAACATTTTAAAGTGTGAAAATGAAATCGCGCAAATAAAGACCACCATCACAAGCTAAACGAACGGTAACGTTTATTGTAGATATATTTATATGTCTACAATATAACCGCACCTCAGGGTGTAGCGTTCTGCCCGTCTCCAAGATGTACGCAGCGCGTCGTGTGACGTTATCACACTTTCTTGACGCACTTCCTCCCTCCCAGTGGAACGCGGAAGTTGCGCCTCTGCCTCCCCCTTCACACTGTGTGACCCGCAGGACGCCCATAGTGCTGGTCTCCTGTGTTTATTTCCGTGACACCTGCGGGTGTGAGTTCGGGAGCAGCCCCCTGCCATGTCCGGGCTGGAGAATGCGGCTGGTGTGGTACTGAGGAGGGCAGTGGAGCTGGACGGGAGCAGCCGGTTCCAGGAGTGTCTGGTGTGTTACCAGGAGGGGATCGAGCTGCTGCTGCAGGTGTTGAGGGGTCAGTGCGGGGACAGGGGTCAGTGCATGTAGTGTGACAGACAATGCCCTCATAGTGTGTCCTGGTCCTGCAGCCTCTCACAGAGGGGTGTATAGTGTAATGTATTAGAGCAGGAGCTCCTCCTTTTAATCACATCTTTTGGGTTTAAATATCACCTCTATGGTGACGACACACACATTTACCTTTCAACCCCTGACCTTACACCTGCTGTACAGACCAAAGTTTCTGAATGCCTCTCTGGAATATCATCCTGGATGGCCCTCCGCCGACTGAAACTTAACATGTCAAAAACAGAGCTCCTTATACTTGCTCTCAAACCTGGCCCTACTACCTCCTTCCACATTACTGTTGGAAATACGATCATTCACCCAGTAGCCCAAGCACGCTGCCTAGCGGTCACACTCGATTCCTCTCTCTCTCTCATTCTCCTCTCACATTCAAAACGTTTCTAAAACTTGTCGCTTTTGCCTCCGCAATATCGCAAAGATACGCCCTTTCCTCTGTTACTCGACTGCTAAAACTCTGACTCAGGCCCTCATTCTCTCCCGTCTCAATTACTGCAACCTCCTGCTGTCCGGCCTTCCTGCCTCTCACCTGTCTCCCCTACAATCTATCCTAAACGCTGCTGCCAGAATCACTCTACTCTTTCCGAAATCTGTCTCCGATTCTCCCCTGCTGTAATCCCTCTCCTGGCTTCCGATCAAATCCCGCATCTCACACTCCATTCTTCTCCTCACTTTTAAAGCTTTACACTGTTCTGCCCCTCCTTACATCTCAGCCCTAATTTCTCGTTATGCACCATCCAGACTCTTGCGTTCTTCTCAAGGATGTCTTCTTTCTACCCCCTTTGTATCTAAAACTCTCTCCTGCCTTAAACCTTTCTCATGTTCTGCCCCGCACCTCTGGAATGCCCTTCCCCTCAATACCCGACTAGCACCCTCTCTATCCACCTTTAAGACCCACATTAAGAGACATTTGCTTAAAGAAGCATATGAATAGTACTGGATTATCCTGGACACATGATACATAAAGCTTGGCCCCCTGCAGACGCACTTACTAGAATTCCCTTCTACTGTCCCTATATGTTCCCCTACCTACCAATTAGATTGTAAGCTCCTCGGAGCAGGGACTCCTCTTCCTTAATGTTACTTTTATGTCTGAAGCACTTATTCCCATGATCTGTTATATATATTATTTGTTATTTATATGATTACAACATGTATTACTAGTGTGAAGCGCTATTTACATTTATGGCTCTATATAAATAGACATACAATACCAGGAAGTAATACATTGAGAGTTGCCTCTCGTTTTCAAGTATGTCCTGGGCAGAGAGTTATGATGACAGATACATGGTCACAAATACATGGTTGTTGCAGCCTATCCCTTGGATATAAGCAGGGAGGTGCTGAGCACCTTTTCTGATCCCCTTTTTCCTATCTGACAAGAAGTGGAGAACTGACTTGCAATAGATGGCTCTTTTTTTTTTTTTTTTAACTTCATTTTCATCAGCAGTCCATGCCAGCCTTACCCCAATATACAAGCCTAACCAGAACCCTAATATGCCTATTTATCTGGTAGATAATTATGGACAGTTAAATAAGGGAGAAAGACGGGTGCTGTTATAAAACTGTGGTGATGCATTAGGACGTTCCTCTTTGGGGTTAACAGAGATAAAGTAACTGAAAATGGGACCCCTGTTACTTTGCTCTCTAGTATATAATTAGAAGGTTTTTTTATATAGTATTTTGCTATGTAGTGAAATTAGTTTTTGCAAAGCCTTTTGTTTTTATATGATGGCAAACCCTCACATTGTGATCTATTTTATTACAGGTACAAAAGATGAGACGAAGAAAGCACATTACAGACAAAAATTAAGTGACTACATGGACAGAGCTGAACAAATCAAACAGCATGTGCTTAAAGAGAAGGAAGGTGAGGTGTCTTAATGTAAGTTCGTATAACTTATTAGAGAGAGCATGTTACATGGAAGATTTTTTTTTTCATTAAGAGAACTTGCAATTTTAACATTTATTTCACACATTAAACTTTTTACTATATTTCGAATAACAAATAGTGATATGCTTTCTGCTCTCTTTAAGGCAGCCCGAGTCCTTCCTTTATTTTACTTTAACATATCTCCTTTTGCCCTTTTCAGTGCTGGTTGTGTTTTTAAAATGTGATGCTCTGTTCAGGAGATGTTTATATAAATATTACGTGTCCACCAGGTTAAAATGGAGGTCCTCAGAACCCAGTGCAATGCACATGTTACTATGGTAACCTCAGTTGCTAAAGATTAAGAAAATTATTTTGAACACTAAAAAAACAAGAGCGCACATGCTCAGGGGGCGAGATACCTGATACAGATGTAGCGAGACTTACTGTTTTTGATGATGCGGACTAACATTCTGAAATCCATGGCACCAAAAACAGTAAGATTTGCTGCCTGTTAGGATTAACACTGCGGGGTCCCTGCTTCTGAATGGGACATCGCAGCATTAATCATTTACTTGATGGACCATCAGGAGAGAAGAGAAGCAAATACTAACCTTTTAGATGCACAGCTCTCCCCAGGGGCTCTAAACATAAAAATCCGTTTCCAGGCTGCCCAACCCCGGGATGACGTAGATGCCCAAATATGGGTCTCTAAATCACAAGGGAGAATACGATAGGACCATACTTGGTCATCAAGAGGTTTGGACAGGACATTTAACACTGTCCAGCCCCCTTAATGACATAGGTGAGAGAAGATTCATTTTTACCCAAATATAATTGTGTAATCACCACATTTAAAGATTGGGGGGCGCTAGAACACACAGAACACAGAACACAACGAAAGTACTGTATTCCACCCCAGAGGAGGCAGAACTAATGTCTCTGAATTCCAAGTTAAAATGTAGAATTGAAAGGATCCTCATAAATACAAGTTGTTATAGTCCACATTTTCAGAAACTTGACATTTTCAGTGATTTTCTTTTCAGAGGGAAAATATCACAAGCAAATTAAGATCTTAGAAAATGCAACCGGTTATAGTTATGAAAACCTTTTTAAGCCGTATGTAAATGAGACACTAACAGAAGTGTGGGTGGAGGACCCTTACATCCGGCACGTGCATCAGGTAAGGGTGTGGGGATTGGAGGCTTGGAGATCTTTGATCCTTCTCCAAAGTGTTTCTGAAACCCACATCAACAGAATCGCCATGTCTTTTATTCCCCCCCACAGCTGTACAACTTTTTACGCTTCTGTGAAATGATTATTAAGGGACCTTCAAAAGTGAAGAAAATCAACTTGCTGACGTCCAGAGATGAAGTAAGCACTGTTGTTATTATTGTTGTTTGATTTGAAGTTTTATTTTTGTTAGCATACTGTAAATATTCTCATTGGGTACGGAAGGAGTGGTCTTTTGGGTAGGGTAGATGCCCACATTTTGTAGGCTTCTGTAGACTGGAGTTTTGTAGTTCAATCTCTCCAGTGCTAGAGTAGCCAGTAATGCATCACAAAATACTTCAGGTACCAGGAACAATCCTATGGGACCTGAAGAAGAATCCTATGAAGTTCTTGTATGCCAAAGACTGTATTGGTCCTATAAAACATACACTACCTATTTTTACATACAGCTACTATTCTTTCTGTGTGTGCAAATATTAAGACATGCCCTTAGTTTCCTGTTGAAGTGCTGCAGGGCAGTGTTTGTATTGAAGATGGAAACCATTCTGATTGAATGCCAGAAATGCTAAGAAGGATGTCGTCTGCGTTTGTGAAATTGGCATCTAAGGCCTCGTCCAGGGTTCCTGCTGGCGTGCGGAGGCGCGCTGAGGCTCAGGGAAAGCGGGTGCTTTCCCCGGCCTTAGACAGCGCGCCGTCAGGGGGCGTGTCGGGGGCGGGCCAGTGACGTCACGGAGCTGGTTCGCCCTCATTGGGCGAACCGCTCATGTGACTGGCCCTGCGCTCCGGCAAGCGAGTGATTTTAAAAATGACCTAAGACCTACGCTTCCGCAAGCGCGCGGAAGCGTAGGCGAGCCCCTACTAAAGCCGCTCTGATTGCGGCTGTAGGGGCTCACAGGTAAGTGCAAGCGCGCCTCAGCACGGCTTAGCACGGCTCAGCACGGCTCAGCACAATGATTATGAATGAGTACAATAAGACTGTTTTATACATACATCAATAGTTTCTCTTTGACTTGTTGTCGTATGACCTTCTTTTCTTGATTTTGCTGGCTGGCTTTTTTTACCACTTAAATAATTGATCAGCTTAAAACAAATCTGTAGAAGGTTTAATTCCCCTCTCGCGGCCAATAGGAATCAGGAGTGGATGATGTTGCGACTTCCTATTGGCCCCTGTGCCACGGGAGATTCAAGCCTCCTTATTGTTCAACTGTATTGTAGCTTCTCTGCCTCCCAGAAAGGTATATTGGGAATCAGGGGGTCCCCGGAGCTGAAATTAATTAAGTTGAGCTCCAGACACCCTCTCCCATCTATAATATTAAAAACCTAAACGCAACTGCTTCTTTAAAGTGGTCGTTTTGAATTTTGCAACTTGTACTTTTAACCCTTGCAACAGGAGAACGGTAAAGATCAGCAGAGCTGTGCCTTACAAGAGATCAAGAATTCTCTACAGGATTATGGGGTAACACTGGAAGTCACCTTCTCCCCATCAATTCATGACCGAGAAATTAGGTAGGAAATCGGTTATTTATAAACTTACAGATTTTCATCAATCTATCTATAAGAACTATTCCAATATGCCTTTGTTGTCTAGTCGAATTAAATGAATGCTATTACGCTTATATATTATTTATGTACTGGTAAAAGACACTGCGTTATGCCTAATTTATCTAACATACCCTGTAGAAAAGATATATCAAGCTCAGTTGCCACAGTGCATTGTACGTTTACTTTGAGAACGGATGAGTTCTTTATCCACAGAAAAATAACAGTTCATCTTAAATTTTGATTTTAGGAAACATAGATATCGATGTTGTGTGGTTTACTTTTCCTGCACCTTGTACAAAGGGGCTTATAAATGTGTTCTGGTATTGCAGGTTTAACAATGGTTGGATGATTAAGATTGGAAGAGGTCTTGACTATTTTAAGAAGCCTCAGGTGAGTGTATGTGTTCTAGATATAAAACAAGTGATATGCAAAGAAAACATGAGTTTTTTTGGAAGTACAACCGAAAAGGGGCGCCATGTGCTCCAACCCCGGCGCCATCTTTAAATGTCTGAGTCCTGCGCAGCCTCAATGTCAACTGGCATTTAAAGAGAGCGTGTCGGAGTGACGCATGTGGGACTCAGAGCAACAGCAAGGGACATTGACAAGGGCCCTGGCCATGCGGGACATTGTGCAGCAGCAAGGGACGGTGCACATGACCTGCCCCGCACTGCCGCTTTGTCAATGTCCTGCGTGGCCGAGCGCTCTCGTCAATGTCCCTCGGTGCTGCCGCTCCGAGTCCCGCATCTGCCACTCCGACACGCCATCTTTAAAATGTCACTCAACATTGACGAGGCTGAACAAGATGGACATTTAAAGATGGGGAAGGAACACGCGCACGCATTTACCTTTTTGCCGCCTCCTTTCAGCGTTCTTACGTCACATGGCTATGCGTTTCTATGACAACAGGACGTCACATTGTCATGGCAAAATGTTGCAGTGTCATTTGACCCCACAATGGCTGCTGGAGGGAGGGCGACCTGCGCCGGGCGCGTCAATCTCTCGGTCCGACACTGTAAACTGCTGTACAAGTTGGCAATCATGAACATCTATTCAGGGCTGGGCTCAGTATGAGGTGCATGTTTCTTTATGAGTAAAACTAACTCTTATTATTATTTTTTATTGTAGGGTCGTTTTTCTGTAGGCTACTGCGACTTTGATTTGAGACTCTGCTATGAAACAGCTGTGGACATTTTCCATAACAATCACACAAGAAAAACATGACTGAACATAGTCGTTGCTGTAAACTCGATGATAAAACAACTGCGGCTGTTCCATGTATAAATAGGGAAGAATTTACTTTTTGGGCAGATAACTCGTCTCTTGCACAATATTGCTACTTGAAATTTATTTATTTTTAAAAAGTGTATTATTGCTTTGAGCAGCGATCAGGCCTTTTGAGAATTTATCCATAATGTAAGGTAACCACAAAAACACTCCTTTGTCTTTTACACGTCTTACATATATCCCCTAAACTCCCTAACATCACAGTGTTTGAAATGTAGATATTACACTTCTAGGCGCTGGTGTGAATTTGAGCACATGTTTTGTGTTGTTTGTCCAGCCTGCAGCCCTTCCAGAGTCTGGCATCTGTGTGCAGGAACAGCTGGGTCTTCCAACATCATCAAATTAGTATTATTGCTACTGGGTTAATAGCATTAATTTTATTGATTTATTTGTATAGGGAACCTAATGCGTTGTATTAATGTATAACATTTTATTTTTTTTATACATGTAAAGTATTCCTAAATCAGTATGTAAAGCACTGGAGACTGCAAATCATTTTATTTAAATAAGTTTCAAAGTGCGTTGTGTAACCAGCAGGGTTTAACTACAGTTGAAGTAGCATGTAATAAATATCTGTAGTTGCAGGTGTTCTCAGACTGGCTGCTGGAGCACTGAAGATCTCACAAGCTTCTCAAGGTGTACTGCAGACAATACCTGAGATTTTATAATTGTACAGCCTCACTACAGACTCATTTGTCCAGTGGTCTGTATTTCTAGTCACTACTTAAGGTTCAATATTTTTGAAATGTAAGCGTCAATAAATATATTGCTGAACAAAGCCAAATGTGAGTATGAGGATGACTATGCAATTGGTGATGGCGTTGAAGTGGGGGAGTGATTTTTATCTTCTTTTTTTCTGCCTTGTGTTGGCGTGTAATACGTTGCTTTGCTATTTATCGCCATTCCCACAGATAAGGGGGCAAAAAGTCTAGAATGTAATTGACCAAGTACATTGGGGTTAGTGTACATTACCAGTGCCTCTCATTCTGCAATAGCACGAAGACATGTTTTTTTTCCTCTCTACGTTCTCATATTGAGAATTTTACTATAATGGTGTTTTTATATGTAATGCTATTTTAATAAAGATATGAAAATAATGCTGGAGTGCATGTTCTATATTTAATGACAAATTACAATTCTATTGGTAATGACATCTAAACATTTACCTCTTGTTTAGGAGCTTTATCAACAGAGAAGCTATGTAGCTGCCCATTTTTAGACAAGACAACTAATCTAAAAGACATTCTTGTTCATCCTTAGCCGAACTCTGCAACCATTCTCAATGTTATAATATATTTTGCTGACCAACAGGTTGACTGGGATCTGAAGCCCAGGAATGCTTTGACACTTTTCACTTCAGATTGGGGACTATAGTTTTGCTTAATGGCCATGATAATCTTTCATATTTGGGCTGGATTTATTAAGCAGTAAGGCACCTGAATGCCAATTTGAATGAATAGACTACAAGGTGCGTTACAACACCATCTTAGGGCGTATGGCCAATTATGTGTATTCTACCCTTTGTTCACAAATGGTAAAAAGTTTAAATAAGACTAAACATTTTATATACATATTGTTTTGCTTCTTATGGTATTGTGTAAAAATCTGTTTCTTTCCTTGTTTCCTGCTTTTAACTCCTCCATATAGCAACAAAACAATAGGTGGCACTCTAAGCGCTCACAAGTGACCAAAAGTGCAATAAAGTATTTAGTTAAACAAGGTACTCTCCTAAACTCAACCCGTGGAAGACTGTTCCAAAATCTTCTCCACAATTTTTAAAGCTTCCAGTGACTGAGCTCCAGATCAAAACCAACGCTAACACCACCCTAACTCCTGTTACTAGTTTTAAATACATAGGCATATGGTTTGACTCCCACTTAAAATTCGGGATGCACATTGTTAACTAACATCCAAAACCTATGCCAAACTAGGTGTACTTTACAGGAATAAATCCTCCCTAAGTCTGCTGGTCAGAAAGCGTATCGCACAGCAGATGCTAATGCCAATTATCGACGATGGAGACATAGTATATGGCTCGGCACCCGAAACCCACTTTAGCAAACTTGACACCCTCTACAATTCAATATGCTGTTTTGTTCTCCAATGCAACTACAACACACATCACTGCGAAATGCTCAAAGAACTAGATTGGTCATCACTTGAGTCTAGGCGCAAAGTTCATCTTTCCTGTCTTGCCTTCAAATACTTTCTGGGAAAGCTACACATCTATCTGAACAAGCCCCTCACCCCTACCACATGCAGCACTTATCATCTGAGATCAGACTCCAAAAGAGTGTTCATGGTCCCAAGGCTCAACAAAAGCCGGCCGCTCCTCCTTCTCTTACCATGCACCCCAAAACTGTAACAACCTACTGGAGACTATCACAGCCACCACCAGTTTAAGTTCTTTCAAAACTAAAGCTGTCTCACATTTTAATCTGGTCTATAACTGTTATATACGCCTATAATATATATTATCTGTAACTGTGCATGCAATGTCTTGTATATAATGTATAACCTGTTCACTTAATGTAACTGTATTTGTAACCATGCATTTGTCATCATAACTCTATGCCCAGCACATACTTGAAAACGAGAGAGAACTCTCAATGTATTACTTCCTGGTAAAACATTTAATAAATAAAATAACAACGTACTCTCCAGAGGAACGGGGGACTGTACAAAAATAGGAAAACTATATAGAGTAGTAACATCTGGGAAATAGTGTACACATATAGAAAATACCCTCCAGTAGTCCAACTCACAATGTTGGGGGGTATTAAAGGCAAAATCCAAATCAGTGGCAATCCTGATAATCTGAGTAGGGGTCCGTAAACCGTGGTCTGGGATTGGAGAGAGCAGCGTAGTCCGTCCCTATGCCGTGTTCAAGAGTAGGAGAGATCGCCGTCGTCGAGGGTATGCCAAAGTCCAAAATCCAGGAGGGTCCACAAACAAGCTGAGTCGGTACACAAGAGGTTAACTGCAAAGGAGACGGAGAACTGCACAAACAAAGTGAGCTTCACGAGGCTACATAGGATTATGCTGAGCAAAGCATAGGAGGCAGCAGGAAGAATTTAAAGGCAGGACAGGCCAATGGGGACAGGGGGCGGAGCTGAGGCACAGCCCCAGCGGACCTGGGATAGGCTGCAGGCAACAAGGCAGGGAAGAGATACTTGCCACGCAGCTGGGGATCGTCGCACGTCATCACGTGTGCGCGCCGCACGGGAGAGACGCGTGCAGGAGGCGGGACCAGGTTCCGTGCGGCAGCTAGCAGAGCTGCGGGTGCGCGCGCGCTTTGTAATGTGAGCGTGCATGGGCGGGAACAGTGGCCGCGGCGGCAGCAGGTAAGGAGGAAACACACCGCAAAGGACGTGTTGCCCGATTCCTTACAGCCAGAGAAGCGGTAGTCCAAAGGCAAGCCGGGTCGGTACACAGGTAATCACACAGCAAGGCAAGGCAGGAGATCTAGAATACAGGAGAGGTAAGCACAGTGATCAAGAATCTATGCTGAGCCATCTATGCTATCACAGCTGAGCATATATAGGCAGAGGATGCCAATACCCAAGGAGGTGGAGCGGTGGTGTGGCCTCCGCGTAGACAGTGATAGGCAGGAGATACCAGGCAGGTGAAAATGATGAAAACTGATGGAGTAGTGTTGACACGGCGCTTGGGAGCGTCGCGTGCGTGACGCGATCTGGAATCCAATCCCGCGACGTGGGGTACGCGCATGCGTGCCGCGCAAGTAGAGGGTGCCGCTCAGTGGGGGAAGCCCTGCACGTGCGCGTGAGAGCGCGGGAGTCCAAGGAGCAGGCAACGGGTGCCGGAGTAGAAAGCGAGTGCCTGTGCGTGCGCCAGGGTCTTGCGGGAGCGCGCGAAGGTCCATACGGCTCCCGGGTCCTCACAAAAAGGCAGGAGGGAGACAGGTCGATAGTTAGAAAGACATATAGGGTCAAGCTTGCTGTTTTTGAGTAATGGTATAACGGTTTGTGAAAGCTGTAAAAATGTTACAACAAAACATTCAGTTATCAAATGAGTTTATTCAGTGTGCACACAGCGGAGACAGCTTCACAACAAAAGCTCTCCCCCCAGGTAATATGTTATAAGATACATTTATACACTAAAAACTAATGCATACGCCCCTTTATGGGTTGGCTTGCGCGTCACTAAAATGACATAATCTTGTAATACATAACAAAAATGAAATGATACATTCTTTAAGGCAGAGCTTTCCAAACCTTTCATGTTGGTGACACACTTTTTAGACATGCATCATTTTGCGACACAGTAATTCAGTTTTACTAGCAAACCGGAGGTTAAACTAACCCCTAATATGAGATACGGACACATACATAAATTGTAATAACGAAATGTATGGGGACACAACATCTCATGAAAACCTTTCATTTATATTTTTAAAAATATATGATTTGTAAGATAATAACATACATGTTGCAAGGTACATGCAACCACACGTGGGTTTTCTTGATAAGGCTTATTTATTGAGCCTTAAAAATTACAGCACACAAAAACAAAACCGCTTCTTGTCAGCATAAATAAACAATAGCTTCTCTTCAGCATACAAAAACAAGACAGCTTCTTTTCAGCATGCAGGACACAGACAGTTCATCAAACATGTACTTTGAAAACAGACCTTGTAGCAGTAATCTTACTTCAGCATTTCACTCCTGTCTCCTGACCAGCTAGCCTGCATGTGTGTACAGCCTGGGGGTTTTAAAACACCTTGATGAGGCTGCTGGAATTGGAGTAATTAACTCAGCTGAAAGTTAACCTCCTCACTGCTGCACTGCAGACCTACACATAGGTCTGCCAGGCATATGGCTGGTGGCTTTTATTCACCCTGTCATGGAACAAGAACTGCACTTCTGTTTCACCCCCCCCCCCCCTTTCCTTGCAGTTCTGCCTGTCAGTTTCTCAGTTCCAGCTGCATGTGTTTTGCTCTGTGCACACACACAGTTCCCGTGTGACAGACACAGTGCTATTTCCCCTATCCCAGCAGCTTGCTGTATCAGAGATGCAACATTATTGCTACATGTTGTAGCTCCCTCAGACATTTCTGTGAGTGGCTATAGCAGCCCCAGCCTCTCTCCCAAATGAGCTAGTCTGCTTTCTCCCCCTCTGCTCTGCCCACAGATGGTCTGTCCCCAGGCTATCTTACTACCCAGCATACATTGGGACTTCCTTTTCCACCATCACCACCTGGATGAGTGAGTACCCTGTAACTGCTGTAGTGGTAGGATTACCCTTTTCACCTGCCCTTAACTACAAGGCACCCACAGAGAGACACTATCTAAACACCAACATCTCTTCACAAGTGCCTGTCTTTTATGCTACTTTCCCCAAATAAAGTAAAGAAAAGAAACAGAACTTGTTGTGCTTTGAAAAGAGGGCCGAGTTGAAACTATCTGGGCTAAATCATCTTACATATGATCCTGGCCTCCAGAATACACCCTGTCACAATACATTTCCAAGATTGTTGTCATTTATGAGTAACAATATGTAAATATGTGCAAGAATTAAAAACAATTTGAATAACACCAATAACTACTTACCATTTTAACATTTTAATGAGATGTATGAGGTTGATGGGATGAACACAGCTTTTGAATATTTGGTGGAATATTAGATAAAGACCTATGTGTGGTTGCATTTTTGAAACGCAAGGAGAGAGAGAGATAACAGAGAGACAGAGAGGGTGACAGAGAGAGAGAGGGTGACAGAGAGAGAGGGTGACAGAGAGAGAGAGGGTGACAGAGAGAGAGAGAGGGTGACAGAGAGAGAGGGTGACAGAAAGAGAGCTGCTCCCCCCACAGAGCCCCCCTGCTTCTCCCTCACAGAGCCCCCCAGAGGTATGATACCAAGCAGAGCTGAGCTGCAAAGTGCTTCATCAGAACCCGGACCCTGCATTCTGTCTGCCCCAAATACCACCCCTCATACCATGTTTGTGGGAGCTAATAAAGGGGCAATACATGGGGAAAGTGCAATAACATAGATACAGGTGTTGGAAGGGAGCGATGGTATCAGGAACACCCCAAAAATAGAAGATACAAAAATAATGGTGCAGTATAATAACTGTAACGGGTATTCCCTATGAATACAACCGCTACTACCTGCTGTGCAACCTGTGTGGCTCTCAGGAGCCTAAGCCTCCGCTTGGGGAACCTGGGGTACATGCATGTTATACATCTCTGGGTGCAACGCCTCCACCTGGGAGGGATACCTACGGAGTGGGAGGAGACCCTCACAGGAAACAACCACACAAAGCGAGCAAATATAAAACAGGACTGGCTTTACTGCATAGCAAAACATATAATAACACACATCACATAACCATGACTCCTCTCTAGAGGAGCCACATGTGGCGTCACACAGGACGCTAACCACTATGCGCCTCGGCGGACGCTAACCACTCTGCGCCACGGCGTACGCTATCACCTCTAGGCATCACGGCGGACGCTAACCTCCCACAGAGTGACCCCACCCTATGTCCAGTAACCCCCACCCAAATGTCTCGCACTCCCAAATGTCAAACACCAATGTCTGTATATATGTGTGACTGCGCAGCCACTATGTCTGGTGATTAGGCCTTGTTGGTGCACGTGAATGGTAGGTTACCTGCCCGGGGCTCCAGCCACGGGTACCGCGATATCACTGGAGATCCGCCCGATCCGACGTTGTCCTCCACACCGCGTTGGGTGAATTCCAGCGCGGATAATATCACCTTAGTCCCAGGGTCATTGGTGGTGTTCTGAGCCCAGAACCCACCTCACAGGGCCGCACGGATTCAGCACTGTGTCCCTGACTAAGCTACCAATAAATGGGGCAGTGTCCCTATCTAGGGCCTGTCCCTATACTCCACAAGCTACTAGGTGGCTCAGGACCTAACTGGGACCTTGGGGGCTGCTGGCCTAATGCAGAGGGTCACTGACCCCTGCATCCACCTCTTACCCCTAGCTGGTCCGGATCCTGACTGCCTGCGTGGCTGCAAAACCCCGCGAAATGTATCCATCTATTCCCAGGCAAATCCCTCAGCCCTATTGGCTCCCTGGCGTCAGGTGTCTCTGCCCCTATGCACCCTGGGGGCTGGCAGACTCATCTCGCGCATGCGCGAGCTATCTGGGGCCTCCCGCGCTGTGCTCTGCCACTGCGCATGCGCAACAGCCCTAACATGGCGGCGCCCTGCTCACCGGCCGCCGGGGACCCCAGCAACGCGATCGCGGCCTCGGCAACCGGCCCGATCGCGTCCCCGGCAACCGCCCGACCGCACCATAGTAACCGCCCGATCGCGTCATGGCAACCGGCCGCACATCCACACCGCGCGCTCGCAACGGGGAAGGAGGGGGGTGAGTGCGCGAGGGGGGACCTGGCTACATCACATATAGTTTATAAAAAATCTTGGCTCTATTAAGTACCTACTTACACCAAGTAAGGGGTTATATCAGCATTTAGCAGGTCAGCAGGTAAGTAATACACTGCAGTTGCAGGAACCCGAATGACTGGTAATGCAGGAGAGATCTCACTCGGGTAGGGGTTTCATGGAAAACAAGGGGAGACCATGTATAGATCGAAAATTCAATTTTATAAGTTAAAAAACAGTATAAGAAATGTACTCACAATAAGTACATAATACATGTACACATAGCGTTTTCTTGAGGCAGTGGAGCGCTGTAAGATGGGACTTGCTGCTACACTTCCAAGTGACCCTCGTCGGATCACGATGAATGGGGTGTGACGTCACAACCGGTAAAGGAATGACGACTTCCGGTATGGCGCACACGGAAGCGGGCAGCAGGGAGACGCAGCAGGCTCGGCACCTTCAGTTTTACAACAGCTGTGCAGGCTGAAGATGGCTTTACGCGTTTCGCTGTGTTCACCACAGCTTCATCAGGAGCAAGTAATACCCCCAGTGGGTACACAACATATATAGTGCATATAATCAATCAATTAATTTAAATTAGCTAAATTTAACACGGGTCCTCCTTCTTAAAGGTACATGACTCTGTGGTCAAAATGAACCTCACAAATATAAAACAGATAAGATTTTAATAGACACTCGGTCATAAAACTAATACATGACATATGATATCAAACCAAATGACTCATGGCAGTTAGGAGAGATGGGAGAGAGAGAACAAAGATCGGTCAGTAAGCATGAAATACATATTGTCAGTAGACATCAATAGGTCTATAAGATATTAAGTACAATGGGGGACAGAACGTGGGGGAGAAGGGGGGAGGGAAAAGGGGAGATGGAATAGGGAGGGTGAGGAAATGGGGAGAGGGCACAGCAGAGAATATACAAAAAAGGGGATAACAATGGTATATAATCAGGTGAGGAATGGTGTTAATTCAAAGTCTGCATTACGACCATTGGGCATGAGGGTGTTTAGTCTGTGAATCCAAAACATTTCACGTTTACTTAGATCAACTTCTCTGCTGCGGCCTCTACAGTGTTACATAACATTTTCTATACCAGTAAATTTCAAACCCTTCGTGCTTGAGTTATGATAATTAGCAAAGTGTTTAGAAACACTATGTGTCAGTACCCCTCGTCTGATATTACTAAGATGCTCTATGATGCGGGTTTTTATTGCTCTTTTAGTTTTGCCCACGTATTGTAGCCCACAGGGACATTCTAATACGTAAATTACATATTCTGTGTAACAATTCATATATTGTTTTATCTTAAACTCTTCCTTCCTGTTGTTGCCTTTAAAGTTCTTTTTATCCAATTGTTTATATTCACAGGCTTTACATGTAGAACAGCTGTAAAAGCCCTCAAGTTTCTGAAACCATCCTTTTTTGTTGGTATCTGACCTTTTTATAGCACTTGGGGCAATGATATTTTTCAGATTTTGTGCTTTTTTGAATATAATTTTTGATATTCTGGAATTTAATTTTTCAAGATTGCGTCATTATGCAGGATGTGCCAATGTTTGCGTATTATTTTACTAATATTCTTTGATTCCCTATTAAACGTTGTTAAAAAAGCAGTGTCAAAATGATTATTTTTCTTTGAAGATTCAATTTTAGGCTCAATCAGCTCCTTTCTATTTAGAGTTTTAGCTCTAGTGAACGCTGTGTCCAGAATGTCTTTATCATATTTTTTCTCAATAAAACGTAATTCCAATATTTTACATTGTTCTTCAAATGTTGCTTCATCCGTACAGTTCCTACGCATCCTCCTATATTGATTATATGGGACATTGTCCATCCATAGGTGGTGATGGCAACTGGAACGGAGGATGTAGTTGTTACTATCTACGTCTTTAAAGTAGGATCTCGTATTTAAAACCCCCTCTTCTATATATATATTTAAGTCCAAAAAATTTAGTGATGTTTTACTAGTTGCAGATGTAAATTTTAAATTCGAAGTATTAATATTCATGTTTGCCAAAAACATATCTAGATCTTTTTGCTCACCTTGCCAGATAAGGATGATGTCGTCAATGTAGCGCCGCCATTGGACAACGCCCGCCCCCAGAATGCCGTTGGACCAGATGTTATTCTCCTCCCAATATCCCATAAAGAGATTGGCATAACTGGGGGCGAACTTCGTCCCCATGGCAGTGCCACATTTCTGAATATAGTATACATCTTCAAATAAAAAGAAATTATTTTCCAATATGAATGAAATAGCATCAATAATAAACTGGACTTGTGTGTCCTGCAATTCAGAATCCTGACTCAGGAAGTATTTGACAGCTTCACATCCCAAATTATGTATGCTGGAGGTATATAAAGATGACACATCTATAGTGGCCATAATGTAATCTTCCTTCCACACTATAGTATCTAAAAGTAGAAGTATTTCTGTAGTATCTTTTAGGTGTGACTTTAGAGTTTTGACATAGCCCTGTAAAAAAGTATCAATATACGCTGACAGGTTGGAGGTTAGGGAGTTTATTCCGGAGATAATTGGTCTACCCGGGGGATTTATTAGACATTTATGTATCTTAGGTAGTATGTAGAAGATCGGAAGCTGTAGTGTTTCATTAAAAATAAATTTATATTCTTGGTCCGTTAAGATGCCTAGATCTTTACCTCTTTCTAAGAGAGACTGTAGTTCTTTAGAGAATAATTTGGTTGGATTTTTATTTAAGATTCCATATGTATTAGAATCTTCCAAAAGACGTTTAGCTTCTCTAAGATAATCATCTCTATTCATAATGACCACTCCTCCTCCCTTGTCAGCCTGTTTGATTACTATGTTGGTGTTTTGTGTAATATCCTCTAATGCTGTTTTTTCATCCCTAGACAGATATTTCTAATTTCAGTTTTTTTATTATTATTATCAGTTAGATCTTCAAAAGCTTTAATTATTAGATTGTAAAATACTTCAAGATGATTCCCTTTAAAATACGTGGGATTAAAGGTGGACTTTTTCTTTAAGGTGGTATGTTTATACATATCTGCTTCTTTATGGACAATAGGGTTAAGATTAGTCATTCTGGACTCAGCGTTCTTACTTAGGAAAAATCTTTTAACGGTTAATTTTCTCAAATATTTATTTGCATCTAAAAATAGTTCAAAGCTATTTGGCCCAACAGTTGGAGCGAAAGACAAGCCTTTAGAAACAAGGGTGCAATTGTGGGGTGAACAAAACAGTAGAGCTTAAATTAAAAACACTTTTATAATCTTTTGAATCCATTACTTTAACTCTCTCTTTTTTCTTTCTTCTCCCCCGCTTCCCTCTCTGCTTCTTTCCCCTTTGGGAAATGTGTTCCCCTCCTCTTTCTCCGAAAGAGGGGTGAAGGGGTTTTTTGTTTCCCATGATTTTAGGGTATCTTCTATTTCTAAAAAATCACTAGACCCTGTGGCCCCAATAGGCGAGCGAGATTTTTTGGGGTGTTCCTGATACCATCGCTCCCTTCCAACACCTGTATCTACATTATCTTGAGGGGAATCTGTACATATTCCCTGTGAAGGTTGAGAATCTGTTTTTTGTTGCACCTTACAATTCACTGCATATGTGTATTTATCACTTTAATCACCAGCACTGTTGTTTAGCGCCGTTCTAAATCACTTGGGTTTACGAAAGTGCAATAACATACAGTACCGGTAACAAAAAGAAATTATGATTGGAGGTTTTTTTGTTTTGTTTTTTTTAACGCTTCTTAATCATTAAATATGTAATTAATTATGAAAAAGCTTCTTCTTCGAATGAGTGTCAACCTGAGGGGTGGGTACTGATTGGACCACACACTGGATGTGAGGACCTATCAGTATCCAGATCTGGCTTGTTATGAGTCAGAGTTACAGCCACTCCCCAAAGGATATAAATATTGGCACTTTCCTAAATTCTGGGTCCTTGGCACTCTCTCCACCCAGATGTGAGGAGAGGTCTGTCACAGTAGCTTGTGACAGGGTATAATATACACCAAATATCTGGGTTTAATTGAACACGACTTAGATATAATAGATATAGTTTATTCCTTAAAGAAGGAGAACACACAAGATGATACAAATAACAGACAAGAAATAGCACTTACTTAAGGGTTGGAAAATGAAGCAATCAGGTACAGGATTGGCAATTCATTCAGCAATACAGGTTCAAATGAAGACATCACGAAAGACACGAAAAGACAATCGGTATAGGGTTTACGCTGGTTTATATGGGATTTCATTCCTATACCCTGGCATTGAATATAAGACATTGGATGACAATTATCTGCACCCAATCCCTCTTTGCCACCTCACTTGAGAGACAAAGTAATACCTGCCCACTGGATGGGCATTATTCTAATCAGGGGCTCATTTCCCTGGCCCCCCTCCCACAAGACTGGCGTCTGAAAGTCTACCAGACAGGGATCTGGTCAGGAAATCCTTTGTCTTAAGGTGTGAAACACAACACTTATCATAAAGTACCCACGTCCTGCTTTCCTTTGTGCTAGCATACACAAGCAGGGTGGGGGAGCCTTTGATCAGGGGGTTTATTGTAGACCACTTGTCTCCCCCCTGAGCATTAACATACCATATGGGCTCTAGCCTTCCCGGGCTTTTACCCTGGACCCAAAATACAATACATTCTTTAATATCTACACATATTAAAATAATCCGTTCCGTGGGTCTGAGCGGGCTGAAATTTGCCAGGTCCTCATACCGGAGGACCCTTGCCATAGTGGCCAAATATCAGCCTTCCACAGCCCCCAGAACCGGAGATACAAAAATACAGTTTAAAAACACATTACAAAAGTGGCTTTTTTCTGCCATGCAAGTCAATGGCAGAAACCTAAACTTTACCATTACCCTGACTCCGTTCTGTTGCCCCGAGAGGGTCGCTATTTGCCATGCAATCGTGCCGGAACTAGGACTACATGGTGACCGAATCTCAGCCCTCTAGGTTGAACAGAACCGGAGTTATGGGTTCCAGGTTACTGCTCATTCTGACTTTGCCGTTTTTTCACGGGGCTTCCCGCCATTAAAATCAATAGGGCCGACGCCTCCATAGGAAATGCATGGGCCGGCGCCGCCATAGGTATCAATGGGACCTCCGCTACCATTGAAGTTAATGGGACACACACACTTTTTAACAGTTAACCCTACTCCGTTCGGTTGAGGGGTGAGGGCTGGAAATTGCCATGCAGTCATGCCGGAGCAGTGACTACATCTTTGCCAAATCCCAACCCTCGGGTCCCCACGGAACCGGGGTTATTGGTTTTCAGTTTACCCTGTTTCACACTTAGTGTTTGAAAGCCACGCGGCTTTCTCCGCTATTACGGTCAATGGTAGGACCCTCCTGGCCGGCGCGACCCTTTCTCGTTGCCATTAATTGTCGGACCCTGTTGGGGTCAAGTGAGGGGGTTCCTAACATCTAGGGGAAAAATGAATTTTATTTCTGGGTGCCCTAGAACAAAAGTTCCCATGCCAATTGGCCGTGAACTTGACCGAGGCCCTAGTTCCCACGCCAATTGCGCGATTAAAGCTCTTTTTTGACAATGTTGCCGCTCTTGCGGTTTTGCGGTCTGGCAGGCTGCCAGCTCGTCTCCGGAGGTCGGCTTCCAGGAATCCCCATTGAAATGCATTACTCCATTCACTTTCAATGGGGAACCGCCGCTCCTCCTCTCGAGCGCCACCTGCAGGTCTTCTATGGAAACGGGCCCAAATCGCCGGAATCTCCATAGGATTGTATTGAGCCCCAAGGGCAACCTATGGAGAAACTGCAAAATGGAGCCTGCAAAGGCGGGAAAAGGGACAAAGGGCATAACACAGAATTAACATTAACCCTTTCCCTCCCGCATAGATCCCAGTGTATGTGTGGGTGCAGACACTGCAATGGGAACAATACATATTCACAGGGGGATACACAGTTGGTGCTGAAGCAGGGGCATAACTACAGTACTGATCATCATTCCAGTTAACCCCTCGCCTCCCAGGTGAGATCAGGGGGTGGCCAAATGGGGCGTAACCCCTTTAATACCCGGCCAAACCCCCTCTCCCATGACAAGTTCCAACAGGTCCTGGGCCTAAAGCCTGAGTCAGGGCACAGGTAACAGGGAAGAATGTGATGGCTGTGTTATGAGATCTACATGCAATAAAGACCCAAGAAAATATAAAGGAGTGTGATTTACTGTCTGCTGAAAGGAGAGGTATCAGTATGGGCCATCCCTGTCATCACAGAGGATCCATGCTGACTGGAGGCGCTGCACCAAGCAAGAACTAAGGTAACCTGTGATCCTGTCCTGTTTCTCCCCACAACATCGCGGAGCACTCAGCCCTCCTGTTCACCAACAGGTACAGCCCAACCCCAGGTGAAGTAGCTGAAGAAGCATACCCGCCCCAATCTCACTTAGGGGGAGGGGGGTACAACCAGAACAGATTTATTTAAAAAAAACAACAACAAACAAAACACACACACATAGGATATTGCTTGGTTTGTTCCTTTAAAGGATGAAGATTTACATTTAGAAGAGTTTCTTTTAAGCTGAAGCCAGCCTGACTCAATTATACGCGTTTAACTGTAGATAAAGATTACCCGTATACCAACTATTATTTTAATTTGTATTATTTTTCATTAAGTAACAAGTAACAAATTAAATGACATACACAGAGTATATATTTGTTGCTAACCTCAGTAACATGTTCTCTTGCTGACCTTTGCCCAGGGATATTTAGTTTATACAATAACAATCCAATAACCATTGCTTCGAAGTGGGTATTTATTTTCTGATTACTCTGTTAATAACCACAAATGTATTTTTACTTTTTGTTGACCAATGATTGGGTGTCAAGCAAATGACAATATAAAGTGGCAAATCATGCACCCACGCGGTTAGTATCCCTGTTTCCTGTAATATTTTGCTCGTGCAACAACGTCATTGGAATAGTCGTGTCCCGTAGTGCGACTGTCTACTTCAGGGTAACCCCGGATGTTTCCAGGACCAGCATTGTAGGCTGCAATTGCACCTAATATGCAAAAAAAACCTATTTCATTAATCAGGTCTACATTAAAGTCTGAATCAGACAAGCAGTTTTCTTATACCTCCTTATATTTTGTGATATCTTGTGTTTCTGATTGGTTTAGACTATATCCTGTTTTGATGTACAGATTTATATTATTATTTATATTATCTGAACCATGTACACAGCATTTCACAAAATAGACATTAAATGACTTGGCCATTAATTTACTGTAATCAGTGAGACACTACAGATGTATAATTGATGGGGTGTTTTGATCTGCTAGGTCTATAGAGCATATAGGATATACTGTACTATGTTGTACAGTACTACCATCAGGACTTATGGTACATGCCTTACTATAATATATTAGGAGATGAAGGTTTACCAAAACAAACACAACTCAAAAGAGGCCTGATGCAAATGCAAAATAAGGTACAGTATAATAGCACTTGTTATATGTGTAACATGCTGCTATAAAGTCCAGATGAAATAATACGTTTGGTGTTCTTGATGGCAATGTGGTACAGATTGTACTAATGTATTGGACCAACATGAGGTGTAATATCAACCAGGTTAGAATTGCAACTGGGTATCAAAACATTTATTGTTATCAATGTTTTGATTCCCTCTGGTTGAAAGGACCCAGTGGGGTTGAATCAGATTACAGATACTGGAGCAAGGGTTCATGATGTAACGAGAGAAACATATCTAATCTTTTATATTCACAAATAAGCTTTGTTTCTGGCATTTATCAGAGTAATTTGCTGCATTTATAAAATGTGAGGTTACTAACCATGTAGCAATGTATATTTATGCAACTGACCCACCCTCATCATGTTAGGACTGTGCAACCCTTTATAGGGGTTATGGTAACCTGTAATTATTCATTAATATCCTGTATTGTTACAGATTCTTCTGGAGTGTGACAATTAGACCTGGTGAGAATTGTAATAGATTCTACATGTTTAATACAGTAGTTCTCTCCCTCTCTCTCCCCCCCCCCGCCACCCTCTCTCCCTCTCTCCCCCCCCTTCTCCCCCCCTTCCCCCCCCCTTCCTCTCCCCCCCTCTCTCCCCCCCCCTCTCCTCCCCCCCTCCCCACAGTCTGCCTCCCTCTCCCCCCCCCCCCCTCTCTCCCTAAATCTCCCTCTCTCCACACAGAAGAAAATACCTTTCTCCAGATCACCTTGAATACTTTCTTAGAAAACATACTGGATCTGTGTGTTCAATTCTACAAATATGTCTAATGTGTGACCAGGTAATATGTCTCTGTGCATCCCCCTCTGTGCATCCCCCTTGGTTCCCTGCGCATCCATGGTAGACGAAGCTCTGCAAGGGAACTACAATCCCAGCAGTCTCTGGGGCTGCTAGATACCTGAGCTGCAGCAGCTAATCGCGCAGCCGGAATCCTCTGCAAGCAAAGAAATACATTTGGTGCGCTGAGGCGACCACGCCAATCGGAGCTTGGAGAGGGTAGGGTGTGTGTGCAGGGTGTCTGTGGCCCCTGCACTAGGCCAGAGGCCCCTTAAGCCCCGTCTCCCCTAAGCTTGTGGTTGCTGCAGGGACCAGCCCACTAGATAGGGACACTGCCCCTGTAGTGCAAGTGTGAGGGACACAGCCAGGACGCGGCGGCGAACTGGCAATCTGGTGGTCTGGGACCAGACAACCCCGCAGATAAGAGATGCTCTTCATGGTGGGTCCGTCCAGCTGGATACCACCCCACGCGGAGGCGGACTCGTCGCTGACGACTTCACTGGATCAGCGGATCCTGTCATCCTATTGTCGGCGCTACAGGTATTGGAGCACCCGGCAGGTATCATCACCTCACCAAGTGCACCAACAAATCATACTTTAGTTGTGGGCAGTGCTGTCGCACATATTGGGCGGGTTGACTCTTGTGGACACCAGGGTGGTTGGGTGCCCAGGGGCACCTCTGTACTTTGGGGGGGATATTCTATCCGAGTGTGGACATTGTGTTGGAGGACACTGTGGGGTTACGGCCGTGTGTGGCCTGTTTGGTTAGGGTGGTACTGTATATTGTTATTCCTTTTTCATATGCACGCAGTAAACTGTTATCTATATCATTGTGTGTGTTATTGCATTGGGGCCTGGGACGGGGTTATCCAACATAGTAGGATACCGCACAGGTGGAGGCGCTGTCAGATGGATCAGGTACACCCCAGGCTCCCAGCAATGGAGGTTTAGGCCTCCTGTGAGCCACAGGTAACACACCACACACACACACACACACACACACACTAGCTGCCACATCTCCCATAGGGTGGAGGAAACTGTGCTACAAATGTTATAACTGATTCGCACAACATCAGTACAAGTGCACAATACTCATTGCATAGGCTGGTAATTACACATGCCTTTATAAAAATCTATACTTCTTGATGGTGCAAGATGGGGTTTTATATTCTGGGTGTTAATGAGAGGAACACAATGTGTTATAGCAGTACTCCTCTAAATCAGTGACTCAGTAATATATCTGATGAACACGTCTCTGCCAGTAGTTACACTGGTTCAGGTAAGTGAAGAATTAATTTAAAAAAAAAAAGAAGAAAAAAAACAAAATCAGGACTACTGATTTAACAAAAAAATTACATCCAAACCTTCATCCTGTGTGTTGCAGCTTGTAAATTAGAAACATACCTTTTAGGAGTTCATTAATTGACCATCTTGGGAATTTTTTCTTGATGGCACTGTACATTTCAATAAGAATCTGTGTGCCCTCGGAAATATTCTCTTCACTGTTCCAAGCTCCACGAATCTTGTGGTATCTTTTGTCAATCTAGTAGAATAAACACTGATGTTAATAATGTCTACAAATCGTGTACTTAAACAAGCATGGGTATGTTTTATAAACGTAATACTTCCGGACGGTAGTAAGAAAAACATCAGTTTGTTTAAAATTGTCCAATATTAGACAATTATTAGAAATGTTTTTAAAAAAATGCAAGTAAAGCTGCAGTTCAGGCAATATCCTGCATGTGTGTTTTTTTTTTTTAAATAAATCAGTTCTGTAGTAAGAAAAAATACATTTAGCATTTTCTGTTTTAAAAAAAAAACTTTGAAAGACCAACTTTCTTGTATTCTATTTTAACAACCATTTGCTAAGGCACTGCCCCTTCATGTCCTGTCACAAGCTCTGGCACACCCCTTTGTGAGCCCTGCCCTCCCTCTTGCACAAGTCAGTGCAGGAGTGCTCATGAATATTCATGAGCTTCCACTGAATGACAGAAACAGAGGAAATACATTCCCCATATTTAAAGATGTCGCCAAACTTTGCCGATCAATAGACGGAGAACGAATTGACCAGCAGCTATGCAGTTCTTTAGGTAAGTAGAGATTGCCCACATGAAACTATTGAAGTCCAAAAAAAACTATAATTTTTTTTTAAAACAAAGCCTGAACTGCAGCTTTAAGCATGTGCCAAAAGAGAAGCTGTAATTGGTAGACTGCCCAGGGCTAACAAGAACTAATAAAGGTGATATATTTGTCAGGTTTTTTTTTACATCAGTTATCTAGATTCAAATATATTATATTAAAATATAGGCGTGGCTTAGCTGGCATGGAAATATCATGTTGAGAAAACCCTTCCCTCAGGTAAACAGATACGAAGACTTAACAAAGAATTCACCAAAACTTGGCCAATTTTAGATTCTTAATAAAGGAAGCAATGAAAATCCGATTTTTGAACAACTGCACAGATGTTCAGTAGTTAACATTATTGTAACCACTGTTTCGCTGCAGTGCGACATACACAATGGACAACCGCAGGGGAGGTCAACTCCAGTCCACAAGGGCCACCAACTGGTCAGCTTTTATGATATCCACGCTACAGCACAGGTGGCTCAATCAAAATGACTGAGCCACTGATTAAGCCGCCTGTGCTGAAGTAGTGTTATCATTAATACCTGGCCTGTTTGTGGCCCTTCAGGGCTGGAGTTGGCCACCCTTGCAGTAGTGGGAGAAGCTGTTTTTGTTTTAAATCAGCTGTGCGCTAGAAGGGGGCGGGGCTACCATGTCACCCACGGAAGCGCACCGGCTGGTGGAAAAACGTTGGCTGACATCTGTACAAGAAACTTTTTCTTATGGAATTTTCAAACACGCCCAATGTGTATACATCTTATTTGTCAAATGTTTGTTGATGTTGATGAGATCATTTGTTAGTGGTCATTGAGCAATATATATAATATATCTATATATATATATATATATATATATATATATATTTATAAAAATGTTTTACGATTGAGAGTTTCCTTTCATTTTCAAGTAGGGAACAAGGTTTATATTTTACCTGCATCAGACCAAAAGCATTGTAATGGTCACCCCAGCCATTGATCAGCACAGCACCAGCGCGAGATTCACGGGAAATGATTCCAGCGATCACAGCTCCGTCCACACATTTGTTCCGAGCCACAGCTAGAATTTTAGCTTTATATTTGTTCATGTTTTTGAGGTCCGTCTCTGCCAGCCTTTCAGAAGCTCGGACACCTTTTATGAGCATATTAAAATCTCATTCGTTGCCTCACATAATGATGCATAACTTTACATTTCTTAGCTCATTAAGGATTCAAAAACTGAGCCCAGCCCCTTTGCTTTGGTCCGCAGAATTATGTAGGCACCTTGTTTTACTTGGATCTCGGACATTGGAAGTTGTTTTGTGAAAAAAGACAGTTTCATTTTTTCCCCCTAAAAATTACATTTTCAGTGAATTTGTATGTAGTGTTTTTTTGATTTAGACTTTTTTAAATGCTAATTTTATTGGTTTTGCAACAGATTCTGTAACTATACGAGTTCACACAATAAAAGAGGAGATGGGGAGGGAGGAACAAAAAGGAGAAAATAAAAGGGGGAGGGGAAAGGTGTTGCAGGAGTTCTCAACTCAGATCAGTGGTATAGTGGTTTATTTAGATTTCTTTACTACTGCTTCTGATTCCATGTTTTGTTTAACATTTTACATTTTCTCTCAGTCTTCTTTTTTCTTACCCTCCTCCCCTTTCAGTGTGTGATTCCCTCATTTCATCTGTATAATATACTGGACTGTATGTATGTATGTATGTATGTATGTATGTGTGTATGTGTGTATTCATTACAAAACCTTGTTGTACCGTCTGGCTTTGGGACTAAAACTATAGGGCTGTTCCACCCACTTTGGGATTCCTCAATTACGCCTAGTTTTAGCATTTTTTTAACCTCTAAACTTATAGCCTCTCTCTTGGCCTCTGGGATTCGGTACGGTTTAAGGTTAACTCGGACCCCCGGTTCAGAGACTATGTCATGTTTAATTACGTTAGTTTTACCTGGCTGTGTAGAGAAGATTTCTTTGTTCCTTCTCACTAAACTCTGGACCTCTCGTTTCTGATGCACGGACAGTGTTTCAGCTATGCTAACCTCTGGGTCAGTTTCTTGATTCTCTGACGGACCTGGGGGTACTAGGGTTAACAAGACCTCTCTATCTTTCCAGGGCTTGAGTAGGTTTATATGGTAAATTTGCTCAGGTTTCCTCCTACCTGGCTGCCTTACCCTATAATTTACTTCTCCCACTCTTTCCAAGACCTCATATGGCCCATGCCATTTAGCAAGGAATTTACTCTCCACGGTGGGAACCAGAACTAGTACCCTATCACCTGGAAAAAAAATTCTGACCCTAGCACCCTTATTATACGTATTCCTTTGTGCTTCTTGAGCTTTCTCCATGTGTTCCCTCACTATGGGTAGGACTGCAGCAATGCGGTCCTGCATTTGGGCAACATGCTCTATTACACTTCTGTAAGGGGTAACCTCGTGTTCCCAAGTTTCTTTGGCTATATCCAGTAAGCCCCTTGGATGTCGGCCATACAATAGTTCAAACGGGGAGAAGCCTGTGGATGACTGGGGAACTTCCCTAATGGCAAATAACAGGTATGGTAACAAACAGTCCCAGTTTTCCCCATCCTTATCGACCGCCCGGCGTAACATGCTCTTTAAGGTTTTATTGAACCTTTCCACTAAACCATCTGTTTGTGGATGATAGACTGAGGTTCTGAGATGCTTGATTTTTAGGAGTTTACATAGCTCTTTTGTTACTTGGGACATAAATGGTGTTCCCTGGTCAGATAAGATCTCTTTAGGAATTCCGACCCGGGAAAACAGAAGTACTAACTCTTTTGCTATGTTTTTAGCAGAGGTGCTACGTAGGGGAACTGCCTCCGGATATCGGGTAGCATAATCTAATATTACCAATATATGCTGATGTCCCCTAGCAGACTTTATTAGGGGTCCTACTAGATCCATAGCAATCCGGTCAAATGGTACCTCTATTATGGGAAGGGGTACCAATGGGCTGCGGTATGCTTTGAACGGGGCGGTGATCTGACATTCTGGGCATGAGGAACAATAGTTTGTAATTTCTGCCAGAACCCCAGGCCAATAAAAGCTTCGGAGAACCTTTTCTTTTGTCTTTTCCACCCCTAGGTGTCCCCCAATGGATGACTATGTGCGAGGTGTAATACTACGTTACGGAATGTCCGTGGTACCAACAATTGTTTAGTTGTAACTGATTTTCTTTTATCAACCCGATATACTAGGTCGTTCTCTACCTCGAAGTAGGGGTAAGCAAGTGACCTATCTGGTTGGTCATGAGTACTATTCTGGTCCCGTATATTTCCCCTTGCTACCGCTAATGTGGGGTCCTCCCACTGGGCCTTCTTAAAACTCCCAGGACTGACCTCTAGGTCAGCGAGGGTCTTATCCTGTACTGGGGTGGTAAGTGCCTGATCAACATCTTGATTTGGGGTATTCCCTACCAAAGTAGTGATGGGGAAGGGAATTTCACAGCACTCCTCCTTTTCCCCCTTCTTATTTGGGCCCTCGTCAACCTCCATTTCTGAAAAAGGGAAAGGATTTGTTTCTTCTAACACTTCGTTATGGTCTGCTATTGAACTCTGGGCGCTATTCTGAGCTGGGGACCACATTTTTAGAAAATGGGGAAAGTCGGTCCCTATTAACACATCATGTGCCAGTTTGGGTACAACACCCACCTTGAAATCTAAAGAACCAAATTCTGTTTCAAAAAAAACATCAACAGTGGAATATTCATGATTATCCCCATGTATACAACAAATTGCCACTCTTTGTGAACTGTTTACCTGTTTCTTCTTAATGGGCAATAGGTATTCGGACACTAGTGTGACCATACTCCCAGAGTCAAGAAGTGCCCGAACCCTCTTACCATTAACCTTTACAAATGCCCACAGATGGTTATTCAAGGGGTCCTCTGGGCTAGGGCCCATACATTGGGACAACAGCGAATAAGGTTCCACGCTGTTGCATTGCATGGGCTCATCATTTAGTGGGCAGATTTTTGCTGTGTGGCCCCTCTCATGACAATTTACACATTTAGGTACATAGTCTGTGTCCCACTTAGAGCCTTTTCCCGGCTCCCCATGTTGGCTATTGCCCTTAGTGTGCGAACCACTGTTGCTGGTGCTGCGTGAAGGTGGTCGCCGCTCTTCAGCTCCCCTTAACCCCGGTACCCTTTTACCGTCTCTGGAAGAGTCCTGGAACCTCGGGTAGTGGGGTTGCTCCACGACTGTGGGTTGCGGGTGCTCTCCTGCTGCATTGTACCTTTCTACGAGGGCCACAAGCTCATCCGCATTGTGGGGGTCACTCCGACTGACCCAATGGCGTAAGGCAGAGGGAAGTTTCCTCAAGAACTGGTCCATGACCAACCGTTCCACGATGTGGCTTGCTGAGTTGATCTCGGGTTGTAGCCACTTCCGGGCGAGGTGGATGAGGTCATACATCTGGCTTCGGGTGGCTTTATCCATCGTGAAGGACCATGCGTGAAACCTTTGGGCGCGAACAGCCGTGGTTACGCCGAGGCGGGCGAGGATCTCGAACTTCAATTTTGCATAGACGTTAGCTTCGGCTAGCTCTAGATCAAAGTAAGCTTTCTGGGGTTCGCCGCTTAGGAAGGGTGCGATTAGACCAGCCCACTCAGCTTCTGGCCATCCCTCTCTCTGTGCCGTGCGTTCAAACGTGAGAAGATAGGCTTCCACATCATCCGAGGGTCCCATCTTCTGAAGGTAGTGGCTTGCCCTGGTCATTTTCGGAACTGGGGCTGCCGCTGCCAGTGGAAGGTTACTGATAGTCCCCCTCAGGATCTCGAGTTCCTGCTGTAAGCCCTGAGCGAGCCACTGTTGCTCCTCTCTCAGCAAGCGGTTTGTCTCTTGCTGGTTTGCATTCGCCTGTTGCAGAGCTTCATTCGCGTCTTTCTGGACAGCGACATTGCGTACCAGCGCACTCACCACGTCTTCCATCTTGTTTGGAGAGAGAGAAAAAAAAACCTTCTTTTTTTTTTTTTTTTTTTTTAAAGTTCTTTAACCCCCAGACCTTTCAGTGTTCTGCCCGCATTCTCCACCATATGTGACAAACGGCTTACTCCGGGGCTCCGCCGTCTGTCCGGGACTGTTAGAACACGGTCTTTTAGGGTAGGTTAAATGATGAGACGTCACGTACTGTTCCTTTAAACAGGCTATGCCTGGTTTATTCAGTCCCAGGCACTGAGACTGCCACAGTTTAAACAGAAAACAAAGCCAAACAAAAAGCTGCTCGTCTGAGCGATAACTTAAACTTAGATGTCCCTGACTCAGAGTTGGAAGTGGCTTGTCCACTTCCACCAACAAAATAAGTACCTTTGCAGTCTTTAGACAAACTAACAGAATGAATGAAGCGATTTGGGAAAGAGGCTTTCTCACCCCTCTGCAGTTCAGCAGCCTTCCAGGCTCTTGGGCGGGGCCCAGAGGAAACAGGAAACAGGTCTTATATACCTGAACTCTAATCAGCATGACAGGTGACAGAAAACAGGCAGCAGACAAACTGTGGAATGGAGTGCCTGTACCACGAGGCTGCCCTGTTCAGCTTAGACAGGACAGAAACTGTTCAGTATCCTGGGAGCCCTGTATATGGAGTTTATTACCAACCCCTGGTTTCTGTCACAATATATATATATATATATATGACAAAACAAAACAGAAAATGTTAAAGGAGCGCCTATTGCAATAAACTGCCTAACTGTGAGTCAGTAGCCAACTGCGTTTGTACAACCTTTGGGGTGGCTAAAGCGGACTAAAATATAATCAAAAACCCTATGTGTTTTCAAGATAAAATGTGTAATAGCTTTAATACAAGATATACATATCAAGATAAAAATTATAATTTAATGGGAAAAAAAAAAAAAAAAGGGAAATGTATGTTATTATACAAAAAGATAATAGTTTAAAATGAAAAAATATATTGTATAAAGTGAAAAATATAAAAAATGAAAGAAAAAAATATTTTAAAAATAAGATGTTCTCCCAAAAACTTTTGAAACCTTAAAAGTCACAGAGTCCTGTTCCAAATGAATGCATCCAGGTGATCCCCTGAAGAAGTCATCATTGATGACGAAACGCGTAGGGCGTGGCTAGAGCAGAGCAGGCATTTGTCCCACTGAAAGCAGACTGAAAGGAACGCAGTGTGTGGGAGGCTCGGCAAAGCAGATCAGTGAATCTTCGTTTGGCTCCATTGGTGGTGCAGCAGCTAGAGGCAGTCAGGAGAGGCCTCGGTTTCCTGGAGGGACTTCCGTTTTGTGCGGGACACCAGACCGGGTGAGCGTCACTTCCGGTGAAGGAGACCGCGCACGAGAGGACACCATTACAGACTCAAACGACAACACTGGCTTATGAGGGCCAATCTCATAACTGCTTTCAAATAACGCTATACTTGTGAGTGGGCATTTGTCTGGTTTTAATTGTTCCATAAAATTATTGTTAAACTTTAATGCACTAGGTGTGCGCCTGTTTTCTTTTCTTTTTTCTTTCATATATATATATATATATATATATATACAAAGCATGTATATGTAACTATGACTTACTAACATGCATAACACTCATCAACACTCAAATATGACATGTCCCCTCTCACGAGGACCACTAACCGCGACGTTTCGCAGACGATTCCCCCAACACTAAGGTGATCCCACCAATGTGTCCCAAGAACCCCAACCAAACCCCCACAATGTCCGCCGTACCCTACAAAGAGATAGTCAATGGGTGCTACTTGAAAAGAAAAAAACATTTTTAAAAATAAGATGTTCTCCCAAAAACTTTTGAAACCTTAAAAGTCACAGAGTCCTGTTTCCAAATGAATGCATCCAGGTATAGGCAGCCCGTTTGTAAGGATCACAACTCCCTAGGAATAACCTATGAAAGAAAAAAGAAAAGAAAACAGGCGCACACCTAGTGCAGTAAAGTTTAACAATAATTTTATGGAAACAGATTAAAAACCAGACAAAGCCCACTACACAAGTATAGCGTTATTGAAGAGCAGTTATGAGTTGGCCTCATAAGCCATTGTTGTCGTTTGAGTCTGTAATGGTGTCTTCGTGCGCGGTCTCCTTCACCGGAAGTACGCTCACCCGGTCTGGTGTCCCGCCAAAACGAAGTCCTCCAGGATCCCCTGAAGAAGTCATCATTGATGACGAAACGCGTAGGGCTTGGGCTAGAGCAGAGCAGCATTTGTCCACTGAAAGCAGGACTGAAAGGAAGCCAGTGTGTGGGAGGCTCGGCAAGCAGATCAGGAATTCGTTCGTTTGGCTCCATTGGTGGTGCAGCAGCATAGAGAGGCGTCAGGAGAGGCCTCAGTCCTGGAGGGACTTCCGTGGTGTGTGGGACCACCAGACCGGGTGAGCGTCACTTCCGGTTGAAGAGACCGCGCACGAGAGACACCATTACAGATCAAACGACAACACTGGCTTATGATGGGCCAATCTCATAACTGCTTCTCAAATAAACGCTCTATACTTGTGAGTGGGCACATTTGTCTGGTTTTAATTGTTCCATAAAATTATTGTTAAACTTTAATGCACTAGGTGTGCGCCTGTTTCTTTTTTTTTCTTTCATATATATAATATATATATATATATGTAAGAGGGGTCACCCGGTTCCCCTGATTTTCCTTTGCGCCCCCTGCCTACTACTGTGGGCAGTGGGGGAAGGGGACGGCGACTTCTCCCGGCGGCACCGCCCTCTTGGTTTTTGGCGCGAGCTCTCGCCAATGCGCATTAAAGATCCGCACAGCGGTCCCCATAGAAAAGAGCTTTGCCAAGGACTACAATTCCCAGCAGCCTCTGGGGACCTGCACTTTTCACCACCTTGTCACAGGCAGCATTGAAGCCATAGAGCTGGCAGATTCTCATGCTGCAAAGTTTGCAACAATGTTGTGGGGCAGACAGGGTTTTTGTTGTCAGTTGGAGCACGCTATCAGTCAGAGAAGAGCAGAGCAAGGAGGCAGACAAGGGAAGAGGAGGTAGGGTAAAGGAGTCAGGGACTTCTGTATAGGCCAGCACCCCCAGGGCCCGATAGCTCAGCTCCCCAGTAAGTGAGTGTTGCCAGGGACAGCCCTCGGTTAGGGAACCCTGTCACTTGCATTAGTGGGAGCTGGGAATAGAAGGGATAGAAAGGCAGCAGCAGATCTTAGTGTTAAGTTTCGCTGGGTTGCTGCATGCGCTGATAGTGATCATTAAGTGAGTTTGGAGTCAGGAGACTGTGAGGGAAGGAAGGGTGCGTGCGGGAGCGAGTGTTAAGCTCCTGCCCCATACAGGTACCATACACCCCAGGTAGGCCCAACTCCCCACTAGTTTAGTTGGTAAATGCTTAGAGATAGGCCCGAAGATAGGGACGCTGCCCTTAGTGGTAAGAGTGCTGCGTTGTCAGAGTCATGGCTGTTAGTGCTGTGAGGTCTGACGACAGGCACCTTGTTGCGCAGCAGAGTTGGCTGCGAGCCTCCGTGAGCTACAGCTTGCTGCTGTAGCTGCTGGGACTAGTTAGTATAGTAGTGAGCGAGAGGACTGGGAGGAGTTAGGCGGCAGTGGGGGAGGAAGGGAGTAGTCTTTTACCCCTGCAGGCCCATAGGAGTTCCCCAAGCCACTACAGGTTGCTGCACTACAGGGACAGGCCCTAGGATAGGTTCTGTCCACGTTAGTGCCACTTAGATTAAACGGGACACAGCAGACGTCTGCGGTTCCTGCTAAGAGGTTTCGGAACCCCGTTGGGGTCTGCCAGAGACTGTTCACCAGGTTCGGACCACCCCTGGCGGTTCGCGTGCAAGGAGTCCGGTGTGGAATCAAGACGGAACCATCATACGACTGATCCTTTGTGAGCCCGTTGGAGATCCGACGCGGAGGGATGGGGCTCGGCAGGTACTATCTGATAACCAGTGACACAACGGGCCCTTAGCTTAAATAGTGAGCTGCGCAGTCACCCATTGACATACTCTGTAGGAGTACGGGACATTGGTTGGTTCTCTTGGGACATGGGTGGGATCACCTAGTGTTGGGGGAATCCTGCGAAACGTCGGTTAGTGTCTCCTCGTCGAGAGGACACATGTCATTATGATGTGATGATTGTTTAGCATTGTTATAATCATTAGTTAATATACATGCTGCTATGTGATTATGACTGTCCTGCGAGGACACTCCCCCTCATGGTGGGAGCCATCGCAGGTGGGAGGCGCTGCATCGTGTAAGTGAGTACCCTAGTATAATTGCCCCAGGTTCCCCCGTGGCGGAAGCTCACGCCCCTGTGAGCCGAAGGTAACGCAACCACACCTGAGTAACAATATATGTTCCTTGCACCTACACCATATCGTGCGATTGGGTGGGGAACAACCGTTACATTGGAGCGCTGCTGAGAGCGACCGGGGTGCCTATCCTATTTTTCCAAATTTGTTTTCCCCTCATTTAGGCTTGTCCACCATGTTTGTCAAGTCCGGACGCGATGTGTCCTTGCCTGGCTTTGAGCAAGATTTTAGCCCCCGCCGTGTGGTGGCCGTAGGAGGCCTCCCGCACATATATCAGATATAGAAGTCTGTAAGCATATGCGTAATTAAAATCCCCGGTGTGGTCGTCGATGCCTGTATGTTAGAGAAGATCAAGACCCCAGCTCCCGGTGGAGATCGATAACTTTTTGTGTGACCCCCACGTATGATATATGCCCTGGCCGAGGCCCCATCCACGTTGCTTAGCCTGGGGCCCTCCGAAGGTTTACCCTTTAGTCTACGCTGACCCCCGCGCCATGGAACTTTCCCCAAGTTTGGGAAGGCAGAGTGCACGTGGTGCTGCAGCCGCTCAAGGCGCAGAATGATTTTTGCCGAAAAACGTCCGGGAATGGCGGGACAAACCTAAGCTCCCACCCCCGCCAACCTAGTGGCACGTGCAAATCCCGAAACGCTCTCCTGAACAAGTGTGCCGCCCTTCCTTTAAATTCCCCCAGGGGAGGAGCAAAGCACGTGAGCTTCAACCAGTAACTGCTGTTCCCATCAAAGAAAGTACCGGATGCAGAGAACCCACTCTCCGTCGTATGGAGTCCTGGCGGACTAAGGCCGGGGAGCGTATCCCTTTTTGTTGTGTCCGTGTATAACAGAAGCATTGAGTTCGCAGGTAGTATGGACTTTATGTCTTGACGTACATGAAAAAGGTCGGTTGAAGACGCGAAGGAGGAGGAGTGCCTAGAATGTTGCTTAACATAGGTGACTTGCTCATTTTGTAAATTGGCCTGGGGACAAGTATGTGGCCGGCTGCGGGGTACAGATCCTGCAACCCGTTGCCGTTGGGGGCACAGGACCGTCAGAGGAGGTGGCACTGTGGGCACATAGATTATTCTCCCTTGGAAATGAATAGACTGCAAGGGGTTACACTCTAACGTGTATGTGGACCCGGAAATTTCCTGGAATAAATACACCCGCGCTAATGTATTCCTGGCCTTCAAGAAGCCTGTTGCGAGGGAGCCGGCCTATCCCAGTTCCGCTAGGCTAAGCCCACCGAGGTGGAAGGAACCGCGTATATACAATGTTTTAGTACCACCTGTGACTGTTCTAGAGGCGGCAACTGGCGTGGGAACCCGAATGGCCCAGACGGGATGTTTCTTGAAGCCTATTATTGCCCCAGCCTCCTGAAGAAACATGCAGAGGACGAGAGCCGGTCAGTATAGCTAACCCATCACCCCTCTCATAGAGATTTCGGAGGCCCGTGTGCCCACGTGAACATTCTAGACCCGGTTCCAGAGCAGGAATATCCACTGCCCGGGCTAGCTATGGAAACGAAGCGACTACCATACGGGGCGATGCGCCTACCAGCCAACCACCCGCAGTATACAGAGGAGACAGAGGAATCACAGGGTAGGTGTATTAACCCCCACCTTTTTTTAGTGTAGTCCAGCGACCAATCACTTGCCGGTGATGCACCTGCCGGCGGACCACTCTATTGAATTCACCAAGCCAACTATCTCGGTGGTACAGAGCCTGCAGTGGGCCCGGTGCCCTAGAGGAGGTGTATCACAGTATGTTGCGGACCCTGCTGTGGGCGCGCGTGTGTGCCCTACAACGGCCAGTGGATTTACTCCATGGTACCATCGGTCCTAGAAGAAGGACCAGTACCTAACGACGACAGGGGTGAGTCGACTGCCGCAGGGGTGGGGGGCGGGGGGTAGATGAGATACGCGGAGCAGAGAGCTCCTTAAGTCTGGTCGCCCGCCCGGGCGAAGGGCTCCCCTCTGCATCGCGTCCTGGCGGAGGTGTCCTCCTTTCGTACGGTCCTGTGGTGGCGAGTGGACCAGTGCCCACAGCCCTATCGTGCCAGAAGAGAGAAACCCATCGCAAGCCAGCCGAGTGGTAAGGAACCCCCTTGCTCCCCACAGCTTCCCGATGGAGGTGGCCTGTGAAAAGGCCAGAGTTACGGATCTCTGAGCGGAGTGTGAGCTGTACGCTCCAGCCACCCAAATGGTCCCAGGACTGGGATCCAACGCTCCCGAGTTTCCAGCGAGTAAGTGGACTGCCCAGAAGACCGTCTCCGCACCCTCGGCACTCAGACCCCTCGCCGCGACGGGAGAGGGCAAGAGCCGTAACCCGAGCCCTGACGCAAACAGCCCGCCCGCCGCACCGCACGACATTCATGCTTGCGGGCCAGAGTCCCCCGTACCCCCTTGCCGCCGTTGGCACCGACCCGTGGGAGGCCGGCCGTCTGAGCGCCGGTGGGGGACGGGAAGGGGGTAGTTAGACCCCGTGGGCGTCATGGAAGAGAGTCGGGTCCACGCCGAGACTCCCGGCATCCCGCTCTAGCTTATCGGTCCTTCTAGCCAGATGAGAGCGCCCGGACCGAGGATTGGTGGGAACTGACAGGTACAGAGGACCTGTGGGCCACAGGGAATCACCGCGTGGGTAATCATCAGACCCTTTACCCCTTGGCAGGGTGGGAAGAAACCAAGAGACTTGAGAAAAGAGACGTTTATGCCACTTTCTCGTTCTCAGTGGAAGCCCTCGCGAAGTTCGTAGGGACAAGGACCTGTGTATAGTAGGAAAAGATTCAGGGACAGATCGGCCTGCTTTAGCCCAACAAAGGGTAGCGCCTCATCGCCCACGGCCAGGTGTGGCGTCGAAGAAGGGAACTCCGGGTCCGCCCTGGGACCTACCGCAATCCATTGCCGCGGATGGCCGGGGTTTAGTAAAGGCTTGTGGTTTAGCAAGGACACGTGTTGGATATTCCTTCCTAAAGGGGGAGGAAGTACGCGAGGAAACCGGTGACGCACCCAGAGCTGTGCTATTCAAGAAATTTTCTGGGGAGGCTCCGGAGCAAAGTGTTAGGTACCCCATATCAGGTTAAGGGCCACCCCACAGTTGGTCTACAGCAAACAGCTAACAACTCAGCTGCGCTTGGGATTATGGTGGGATAGGCCATGTATAAAAGATGTTAAAGTCAACATGTTAAGTTGTACAGTTTATGCAATGCATTTGTTATTGTGTAACTTTCTGTAATGTGACGCTGTTCTCCAAGCGGGGACGTTGGTATGTTGTCACCAGGGGAGAGTGTAAGGGGGTCACCCCGGTCCCCTGATTTTCTTTGCCCCTGCCACTACTGTGGCGAGTGGGGGAAGGGGACGGCGACTTCCCGGCGGGCACCGCCCTCTTGGTTTTGGCGGAGTTAGCCCCATGCGCAGTAAAGATGCCGCACGCGGTCCCCATAGAAAAGAGCTTTGCCAAGGAGTACAATTCCCAGCGACTTCTGGGGACTGCTACTTTCACCTTGTCACAGGCAGCATTTGAAGCCAATAGAGCTGGCAATTCTCATGCTGCAAAGTTGCAAACAATGTTGTGGGCAAGACAGGTTTTGTCAGTTGGAGCACGCTAGTCAGTCAGGAAGAAGCACGAGCAAGGAGGCAGACAAGGGAAGGAGGTAGGTACAGGAGTTCAGGGACTTCCTGTACTAGGCCGCTCACCCCAGGGCCAGATAGCTCAGCTCCCCAGTAAAGTGAGTGTTGCCAGGGAAGCCCTCAGGTTAGGACCCCTGTCACTTGCATTAGTGGGGCTGGGGAATAGAAGGATAGAAAGGCAGCAGCAGACTTAGTGTTAGTTGGAGGTGTTGGGCATGCGCTGATTAGTGATCAGTTAAGTGAGTTGGAGTCAGGGAGCGGTGAGGGAAGGAAGGGTGCGGGGAGCGAGTGTGGCTCCTGCCCCATACAGGTACCTACAACCCAGGTAGGCCAACTCCCCACTAGTTTAGTGGGTAAATGCTTAGGGAGGCCCAAGATAGGGACGATGCTGCCCTTAGTGTAGAGTGCTGCGTTGTCAGAGTCATGGGTTAGTGCTGTGAGGTCTGAACGAAAGGCACCCTTGTGCGCAGCACGTTGGCTGCAGCCTCCAGTGAGCTAGCAGCTGGCTGTAGGCGCTGGGACAGTTAGATAGTAGTGAGGCGAGGGACTTGGGTAGTTAGGGGGTGGGATAGGTCATTACCCCTGCAGGCCCATAGGAGTTCCCCAAGCACTACAGGTTGCTGCACTACAGGGACAGGCCCTAGGATAGGATTCCTGTCACGTTAGTGCCACTTAGATTAAACAGGGACACAGCAGACGTGCGGTTCCTGTACTAAGAGGTTCGGACCCTCGTTGGGGTCTGCAGAGGACTGTCACCAGGTTCGGACCAACCCTGGCGGTTCGCGTGCAAGGAGTCCGGTTTGTAGAATCAGACGGAACCATCATACGACTGATCCTTTGTGAAGCCGTTGGAGATCGAGCGACGGGGAGCGCTCGGCAGGTATATATCGGATACACAAGTGCACCAACGGGGCCCTTAGCTTAAATAGTGACATGCGCAGTAACCCATTGACTATCTCTGTAGGAGTACGGGAAATTGGGTGGGGTTCTTGGGACACTGGGTGGGATCACCTAGTGTGGGGGAATCGTCCTGCGAAACGTCGCGGTTGTGTCTCCTCGTGAGAGGGACACACATGTCATTATGAGTGTGATGAGTTGTTATGCATGTAGTAAAGTCATGCTGTCTATGTGATTATTGACTGTCCTGCGAGGAGATACTCCCCTGTGTGGGAGCCATCGCAGGTGGAGGCGCTGCATCGTTGTAAGTGAGTACCCTAGATAATTGCCCCAGGTTCCCCGTGGCGGAAGCTCAGCCCTCCTGTGAGCCGACCGGTAACAGCCAACCACCTGAGTTGAGTAACAATATATGTTCCTTGCACCTACACCATATCTGCGATTGGGTGGGGGAACACCCGTTACATATATATATTTATATATATTATTGTGTATATATTATCTACCAATAAGCTTTTGAATGGAGTCCCGGTGGGTAACAGTATAGGTGCAGGAATGAATAAAGACTTTTTGTACTGTTATATCTGTTTTTTTTGTGAGTATGTCCCTCTGATATGTGTGTGTGTGTGTGTATATATATATATATATTTATATACACACACACACACACACACACACATACACAGTGGTCGACAAATCACCAAAAAATCTACTCGCCGAGCAAAAAAATCTACTCGCCACCTAGTACCAAACGTGTGCTGCTTGGGCCAATAGGAGCTCGCCACGATGTTAAATCCACTCGCCCGGGGCGAGTAAATGTATAGGTTTGTCGAACACTGTATATATATATATATATCAGAGGGACATACTCACAAAAAAAACAGATATACAAAAAGCCTTTATTCATTCCTGCACCTATGCTGTTACCCACTAGGTCTCCATTTAAAAGCTTATTGGTAGACACCATATCAGGACTTTGGTTCAAATGTGTAGCACTGGGTCGGGACTCTGTTTCGTGACTTTTCTATATATATTTTTTTTATATTTAGGATCGCAACTTTAAATTTGTTTTTACTGCCTCATTTATTTTACTTTTACCAAAGCCCAAAACTAAAGAGAATCCAAAACACAAATGACTGAACTGTAGTCATTTTTATCCCCACCCCTTTACGTTTAGCTAAACTTGAAATCTAAACATTTTCAAAGCAATTAAAAGAAATACTATGACATTTTCCCATTAAGAAGCACGTACCACAGTACGGCAGCTTGTCTTGTTGGGCAGTTGCACAAGAAGCTCCTGTGGTTGGAATATCCATGACATTGCCATAGCATCCGGATGCACTTACAGTGCCTGGGAATGGAAAGCACACGTTAAAGGTCAAAGGTTTACTACAAAGATGCAACAGGGGGAAAGATGTTCAGCTCTCATCTCAGCAGTATCATGACACTTTCCCAAAAACAGCAAAGCGAATTCGTAACAGCAAGTCATTCACACATTGAGTTACCATCATTCCGGATTACCCCGTGCGGCCACATAATAGCTGTGAGGCAAATGGCTGCATTCTTAGTTCTGCTGATATACCATAAAAGATGCACTCCGGGCGTTGGTACTTAAGTGATACACGGTCTTTAATTAGTAACTGGAAGTCAGTTGTCAATGTTTCTCAGACTGAGGGGTAATTTTGAACACTTTTTATTACAAAATTAGAAATGAGTAAGTGGCACTGCTGCTTTAATCTTCCTGCACCAACAAAGGGAGATATAGAATACTTACCAATGAAGGCAGCAAGAGTCAGAAGCACGGAGAACATGGTTCCTCCCCAAAATACCTGGCTAAAAAAAGAACAGTAAGATATAAAGGCAACATTTTGTAAATAGGTCATAAAAAATGCTCGAAATTTAAGTGGCATTTTTTTTTCCATCTTACCTGTTGCCTTCTCTTCTACTTTATCTAACAGCACAAGCCTGTTTAGCAAAAGTTATAGTGCCACAATGGGCTCTCACCTTCCTCTTTTATAGCAGATTGGAGGGAGGAGGTGCAGTTGAGGAAATAACCTAATATAGCAGACGTGTTCCATGAAACAAGAATCGCCTTAGTGATTTTGGTAAAGCCCCTTTTCTTATTTGTACATCAGCTACCAAATAAAATACTTTTATCTTTCTAGATCATGCAGGACTACTGTGTGTACACAGCAATAATAATTATATATATATATATATATATATACACACAATATATTTGTATGGCAGATTTTTGCCTATCCCATAAAGTACATACATAGTTAATACTGGGTAGATAACATTTTTACTTTGAGAACCACGGATTGTATTAGAAACATGTGGAGAGCTTCCAACTTTCTGCTACTAAGCACCAAACTCATGTAAAGAAAAACAAACCCTGTAAAAGGGAAATAGCATTTCTACATAGTATTACAAGTATTAAGTAACGTTCAGGGGCAGCCTTGTGAAATACAGTATTTCTATCAGAAGCAAACACAGAGACTAACATTTAGGTCAGACTGATGTTCACCATCTGACTATCTCTCTGACTGCACCAATGCCTATTTTTAGTATTGCCCTATAGAACAAACCAGGCCGTGCTTTGGGCCCTATTTGAGGGTTGTGACAGTGAGGGGGTACCCAGGTCAATAATAAAGGTATTATGCCCGGCTTGGTGCCCCTGAGCCATGTTGGGTAATAGAAAAGTGCCAGCTCTGCAACCCAATGATGGCAGAAACACTGTAAATGTAATAAATGTATGTGCGTCTTACTATTCCAGGAGTGTCCAGGAACGGAGATTTCCCTGCTTCAGCACAGACCAGAATAGTAAGACCGGGCAGGGGAATGACTTACATTTAAAGGGCCCCCGGTATATGCCCGAAACCCCAGAACTCAGATTGAGGTTCAGAACATCTCCCACCAGGTATAAGGTGGTGCGAGTAATGTCATTTCTACGTTTAAAGTGTAGAAATGTAGCAGTGTTTTCATGCGAACACATAAAGGAAAAATGGTTTTAAATTCCGGCACTTGGCAGCATTGAAAGTGTCTTTTTGCTAACTTTGGCTAAGAAGCTCCTAATAGCGCAATTTTTATACAGTCATTTAAAAATTGATTAATGAAAGTCCCCTTATTCTAATTGTTCCAACATATTAGGCACACATGGATTTTCATTTGAAACGCCAGAGACAGAGGAAACACTTAATTCATAATTCCTGTCGTTTAGAAATGCATGGCAGAAAATTCCTGCAAATGAACGGAGCATCTCCAGCCCCGAACTTCTAAGACACCCCGCTGGCGTGCTGCCGGGATGTCTGAAAAAGTCCGAAGTTGAAAGGCTCCGATCTACTAAGGTGTGAAGTGGGGAGGGAGAACCCAAGTACCCCCATCTTAGTGTAAAGTCTGCGCAGTCTAGCAAATGGTGACTCGCCCAGACTGAGTGTCGCCAGGTAAGGAGGTTTGGTCTCATATGCTAAGCGGCAAAGGTGCGGGGTTCGCGCATGCCCTTAGCAGAATGAGAAGCCACCTCTGCCAGACTTGTAATGTATTGGCAACTTCAGGATAGGTGGGAAAAATTATTCCCACGGAGTGATTGGCTACACAGGTTAGGTATGGTGGCACAGGTTAGGTATGGCGGCACAGGTTAGGTATGACTGCACAGGTTAGGTATTGGAGTTTTAACCCTATTTGAATGCAGGCCATCGGAAACCAGATTCATCTAAGCTTCATTTTAAAACTTCATAACATCGTAACAAGATTCAAGAGTTCATAAGAACTGAGGTTCCAAGATCCAATACCACAGTGGCAGAACGAACAAAGCAGTTCCGTCGGAGTACACAGCGGTGGCAACTTGCACCGCTGACTGAGGACTGTTTCCAGCTCTGTTTGCGAGCAACTCCTGCTCCTGGGAAATTGCTCCTAGAGACTTTGTTTGGCAAGATTTCGTTTTGGGAACAAAATATTTAGTTTCCCCCATCCCAGTAAGTCTATTTCTAGTGTAATTGTGTAACATAGTGTGTATGTCATTTGTGGAAATAAATTACAATTTATTTATCTCTTTATTTTATTTATTTTATCTCAATCAATTTATTTTATCTCTTCGTCTTGCTCAAAGGATCCGGGTATAAATGTGTTAAAAGTCCTGGTCACCCGTGACAAGGGAGATGTGGAGGACGTGAAGGACGTCCTGATGGAGACAGTGGGTATTGTAACGGAGTCCCGTAGCCCCTATGCCTCCCCCATTGTGGTAGTGCGGAAGAACGGATCCGTTCGCTTATGCGTGGACTACCACACCCTGAGCCGCTGCACGGTCCCACACCAGTATACCTTACCGCGGATCGAAGAGATCTTCAGCGCCTTATCAGGCAGTCAGTGGTTCAGCGTGCTGGACCAGGTATGGATACTACCAGGTACCCATGAGCCCCAAAGACCAGGAAAAGACCGCTTTTGTCTGCACCCCTCGGGTTATACAAGTTCACCCGGATGCCTCAAGGCATTTGTGGTGCATCTGCAACCTTCCAGAGGTTAATGGAAAAAACCATCAGTGATATGAATTTGTCACGTTGTGCTGCCCTCAGACCAGACCTACCCCCAGTACTGGGGTGGGAAGTGAGTAGATCACGCACCCGCAGCAGTGAGGGCATGCCCAGGGTGTGGATTGATAGCATTGCCAAGGCCGAGTGTACAAGGGTTTAGCCGTAGTACTTGCCAGATCCGGGCATAGATAGTGTAGCGTAGAGATGTCCGAAGCCGAGGGTCGAGGGCAGGAGAGATCCGAATCGTAGTGGTCCGTGAGCCGGGTCCAAGAGGTAAGCGAGGTTGAGGGATAGCTGGGGTCGTGGAGCCAGAGAGGGTACGAAGACAAGCCGGTTCGGTAATGAGATCTGAAACGCAAGAGGGAGCTGGGCATAGGATCCAAACAGCACGAGCCAAACGAAACTATGCAGAGCGAGGTTGCACAGGAGCTACAGAGATAATAAAGTGCGGTGGACCAATCAGAGGAGGAGACAGGGCAGAGGTGAGCCGAGGAGCCTCTTGTGATAGGACAGGGGGTGATGACCTGTCTTGCTGCGGCTGGGGGGTGTGAGCCAGGATCCTGGGTCGGGCGGTGGGCGGAGACAGCCGCCGGGTGCAGTGAATAAATTAACTTGTGCGGCACGCGCTCTGTAAGCAGGGTGAGTGCTCGCCCATTGGTTGTGACGGCGGCATGTGAGAGAGCCGCGCGGGAACGGGGGGGCAGTGCGTGGACGTGACGCACTCTGTGGCAAGGAGCAGGAGCAGAGGAAGCAGCGGCCGGTCGGGCAGGTAGGGAAAAGCTGTGCCGAGGGCGGCGTGTGCCCTGATTCCTCAGAGAATCCCCGGGAATGTCTGGTCTATCCGGACGATATCATTGTGCTCGGAAAAACATTAGAAGAGCATGAACAATGTCTTCTGAAGGTCCTGGATTGACTGGCAAAAGGCCTGAAGTTGTCCCTGGACAAATGTCGCTTTTGCCACACCTCTGTCACTTATGTGGGCCAAATAGTGTACACAGAAGGAGTGGCTACCGACCCCGTTAAGGTCGAAGCCATAGTGAACTGGCCCAGACCAGATAATGTGATGGAGCTGCAATCCTTCCTGGGGTTTTGCAGATACTACCGCAGATTTGTGGAGGGGTACTCCAGCAAGGCCAAGATTCTCAATAACCTGTTGAAAATCTACCCCGAGAAACCTCGGCAGAAGACCGCAACCACCATTCGGGGACAAATGGACATCCACCTACGAAAGGCCTTCACAGGGCCCAAGAAAAGCCTCACGGAAGCCCCTGTCTTGGTCTATGCCGATCTGGAGCAGCCGTACATCCCACGTGTGGATGCCAGCTTAAACAGGCTGGGAGCCGTGTTACATCAAAAATATCCTGCTGGCTTACGCCCAGTGGCGTATGTGAGTCGTAGTTTGATGCAGAGTGAACAAAACTATCCAGTTCACAAGCTGGAATTATCAAATGATCAGTTTACACTAAAATACAAGCCGGGACCCTTGAACATCGGAGCCGATGCTCTGTCCAGAAGGCCTGGACTGAGTGGAACGCCAGGTGATGGCCAGTGGGAAGAAATCCTGGGACCTTGGATTCGGACAATGTGCTCAACCGCAGCAATAGTGGAGGATAAGATTGCCTTCTCCGATCTCAGAGTGGCCGATTCACTGGGATGTCAGCCCAAGGCACTCCCTGACGCCTACTGCCATCCAAAAGGCATGTTTATCACACAAAATACCATCATGAGATGGAAAGAGTTGGTGATACACCAGATGCGAGACCCTTTGGGTAGAGCCATACACCAGGCAATCCAGCAAAACAACCCCTCATTAGTGAAGCGTGCTCCTACTGACACGGTCGCTGTCATCATGAGAGAATGGGACAAGTTTCGCATGGATCGTGGCCTTCTCTACCGAGTTGTCCACTATCAAAACCACCCTGAAAGGAAGCAGTTTGTCCTGCCCAGAAGCTTGCAGTACATTGTCCAACGATCCCTGCATGATGATCATGGACACCTGGGAGTGGACAAAACCTTCGGCCTAGTGAGAGACGGGTTCTTCTAGCCCAAAATGTCGGAATCCGTGGAGCGGCATTGTCGAAAGTGCCTGCAGTGCATACACAAAAAAACACTGCCTACACGCGCAGCCCGAATGGGATACTTAAAGAGCTCTGGTCCCATGGACCTAGTCCGTATGGACTTTCTCTGCATTGAGGCAGACTCAAAGGGTATTGGGATCGTCTTGGTAGTGATCGATCACTACACCCGGTACACCCAAGCGTTCCCCACCAAGGATCAGAAAGCGCTCACAGTAGCCAAAGTACTGTGGGAGAAATACTTCATCCATTATGGATTGCCTAATTGGATGCACTCTGATCAAGGGAGAAACTTAGAAAGCAAGTTGATCAAGGAGATTCTGAACTTGCTCAATATCGAGAAGTCACACAAAACTCCCTAAAACCCTGAAGGAGACGCCCTGCCGGAAATTTTCAACAGAACCCTCCTAGATATGCTAGGCACTCTGAAGGGCTCTGAAAATGCCAGCTGGAGCAAGCATGTCGAACCACAAGTGCATGCATACAATTGCACCAGACATGAATCGACCGGGTACACACCCTATTTCATGATGTTCGGCAGAGAGGCGCGACTACCCGTGGATATTCGCCTACGAGTATCTACCGATGGGGTACCAAACATGACACACTACAAGTATGTGATGCGGCTCCAGGATAAACTCCATAGAGCATAGCAGCTGGCGGAGAATGCCAGCACAAGGCTGAACGAAAATAATAAGCGGAGGTATGACCACAAGATCCACCATCTGGAACATCGGTCTGGAGACGCCGTTCTACTGAGGAATCTAGGGATACCCAGGAAGCATAAGTTAGTGGACCACTGGCGAGAAGCTCCCTTTTTAGGTAGAGTCACAGATGCTGGGCCTTCCTGTATAACGCATCCGCGTTGCCGATTCCTCAAGAGGGGGAAGACGAACCTGAATTATCTCCAGTAGCGCCGGCAAGTGATCCAGAGGAGCCCAACGAAACTCTGGATACTGTAACAACACCTGACCAGGATCCTTTGGAAGGAACCGCTGCCGTAAGCAACAGAGACTGATGGGCACCACCCGAAGAAGTGACGGGTAATGGGCCAGTGCCTCATGTACCCTCCCCAGCGGCTTCAACAAGCCGACCACTCGACCCAAGAAGTCCAAGCTTCATTCCTCATAGAGACTATGTAGCTCCAGCTTCACCCCTTATGAGAGGGCTAGGGCCTCAAGCCGATGGTAGCCTCTCCACCCAAGAAGATGTCGGAGAAGAGATTCCAGGAGTCAAATCGTAAGACGCCCTCTAAAGAGACTGGCGTATGATTCATTAGGGGCACCTCACTGTGAGCAGCTGCCTCGGAGCCGGTTTGCCTCCATAATAACTGTGCTCACTGAAGTGTTCAGTATTATTTAGGTGCCTGTTGCAGCGTACATGCAACTACACACGCGGGGTCTCTTGACAAGGCTTATTTATTTAGCCTTAAAAAATATACAGCACACAAAACAAAAATAGCTTCTCTTCAGCAGACAAAACAAAATTCCTTGTCTTCAGCATGGCAAGCAAAATAGCTTCTCTTCAGCATGGCAAACACAACATACAAATACAAATGTGGAATTAAAACCTGGCGCATACAAACAATGATAATGTGGATATACAAAATGAAAGTGAATAAAGGATATAAGTGTAACCACTTCTTCATCCAATTCAACTTTCATTTGCTTAAAGTCAGAAAGAGCTGACAACTGAATTTAAATCCGGTTTAACCAAAGGCCGTGTCTGGGCCACTAGCTGTCCTTCCCACATAAGCTCAACGCGCTCTTTCAATGCTCCAGCCGACCAAAATTCCATTACGTCACAATTGGATGAAGAAGTGGTTCAGAGATCACATACAGGAGACCGGGACAGAATAAGGAGACAATTTCCTGAGACGGAGTTTCTTCCAGAGCCCAGCGGAAACGGGAATACCACGTGGGGTTCGTGTTAACCTGTAAACGTCTGGACCAGAAGGAACACATATACAGATTCTCTTAACTGCATGCGGCCCACCCTAAATCTAGATAACAGTTTGCTGTAAAAGAGAAACTTTTTTTCAACCCACATTGAGGACAGAGTCCATCACACTATTTCACATTTGGAAAAAGGACTTCACTCGTTCGTTACACTTATATCCTTTATTCACTTTGATTTTGTATATCCACATTATCATTGTTTGTATGCGCCAGGTTTTAATTCCACATTTGTATTTGTATATTGTTATAGGGTTCTTTTGAGATAGTTCCCTCAGTAGAATCACCAGGCTGCTTTTCTTACACCTAATCACACACTTTGATGCACTGCACATTTATATAATTGGTCTAGCGCTGGTTTAGTAATTTTGTTTTCACTATGGCAAACACAACAGTTCATAAAACATGTACTTTGCAAAACAGACCTTAAATCAAGCTGTTCTCTCTCCAGAGTTTCAGGGTATATCCCTGCTTCAGACAGCATATAAAAAGACAGACCTTATAGCAGTAATCTACTTCAGTATTTCACTCCTGTCTCCTGACCAGCTAGGCTGCATGTGTGCACATCCTGGGGTTTTTAACACACCTTGATTAGGCAGCTGGGATTCAACTAATTGCCATGAGGTTCCCAGCTGAAGTTAACCTAGTCACTGCTGCACTGCAGACTAAACATATGTCTGCCAGGCATATAGCTGGTGGCTTTTATTTACCCTGTCACATTCCTCCCCTGTTAGTGTGTGGCTGGGGCTACGCACGGCTGAAGCCCGACCATCCACCCCTTCTCTAGAAAAGAAATCAGCATTTGCATTCTCTTTTCCCGGCCTGTGCTGAATCTCAAATGAGAAGGGTTGGAGGGCCATACACCACCTAGTTAACCTAGCATTGGAATCTTTCATACTATTTAACCACTTCAATGGAGCATGGTCCGTCACCAGAGTAAAATGGACTCCTGCCAGGTAATGCCTTAAAGCCTCGATTGCCCACTTTACTGCGAGGCACTCTTTCTCAATCACTGAGTAATTTTTTTCCCTCTGGAACAATTTCCTACTCAGGAAAAGGATAGGGTGTTCAATTCCCTCAAACTGTTGTGACAACACTGCCCCTAGCCCTATCTCTGATGCATCCATTTGCACTACAAAAGGCCTGTTGAAGTCTGGGCTTCTAAGGATGGGACCCTCTGATAGACACCTTTTTATGTCCTCAAAGGCTCTCTGACACTCCCTTGACCATACCACGTGTGTAGGGGCACACTTTTTTGTGAGGTCCGTTAAAGGGGCTGACACTTCCGAGTAGTTGGGGATGAACCGCTGGTAGAATCCTGCTAAACCCAGCAGAGAGCGTACCTGCGTTTTTGTTTGGGGGGTCGGGACGTCTTTCAGGGCAACTACCTTGTCGGCTAGTGGCCTTACTTTTCCACCTCCCACTGCATACCCTAAGTATTTGGTTTCCGCCTTACCCAAGGCACATTTCTTAGGGTTGGCTGTGAGCCCTGCCTCTCTTAGAGATTTGAGGACCGCTTTCAGCCTATTTAGATGGGCCCGTCAGTGTTTACTATAAATGACAATGTCATCTAGGTAGGCTGCGGCATAAGTCCTATTGGGTCTCAGCACCTTATCCATGAGTCTCTGAAATGTGGCTGGGGCTCCATGCAGTCCAAATGGCATTGTAACAAACTGGTATAAACCCATGGGAGTGGCAAAGGCTGTTTTGCACTTGAACTTTTCCTCTAAGGGTATTTGTCAGTATCCTTTTGTTAAGTCCAGCGTGGATATATATTCTGCGTTACCAAGGGTGTCAATTAATTCGTCCACCCTTGGCATCGGATATGCGTCAAACTTGGATACCGCATTGACCTATCGGAGGTCCACACAAAATCTTACCTTCCCATCGGGTTTAGGGACCATAACTAGTGGACTACACCACTCACTGCATGATTCCTCAATCACTCCTAAGTGTAACATTTCTTGTACCTCCTTCTCTACCAGGGCCCTATGACTTTCAGGCAACCTATAAGGACGGGAACGTACTTTTACCCCTGGTGCTGTCTCGATCGAATGTGAAATTAAGTTAGTTTGCCATGGTAAATCAGAAAAAACATCATGGAATTGTGTAATTATTGCTAACAAGTCCCCTTTTTGTTCAGAGGACAACTGTTTACCCATTGGGATTTTATCGTCACCCACGATGTTCTCCCGTGGGGGCTGAGGACCCAAGTCCGTTTCCACCTCCACCGGGTGGATGAATAGAGCCCACTGCATCTTCCAGGGTTTCAGCAAGTTCACATGGTAAATTTGTTTACCCTTCCTGGACCCTGATTGAGCGATCTCGTAATCCACATCACCCGTGCGGCGGAGTACTTCGAATGGGCCCTGCCATTTGGCCAGGAGTATACTCTCGCAACTGGGTAATAATAACATCACCTGGTCTCCCGGGTGAAACACTCTCATGCGAGCATTCTGATTGTAATGTCTCTCCTGACTGTCCTGGGCTGATCTAAGATTCTCCCTAGCAAAATGGCCGACCACATCTAGGCGCTTCCTAAGGTCTAGTACATATTGCAAGGTATTCTTAGAAGGGGACCGCTGTTCCTCCCAGGATTCCTTTAGGAGGTCTAGGATACCCCGGGGTTGGCGGCCATACAGCAGTTCAAATGGAGAGAATCCCGTGGAGGCCTGGGGAACTTCCCGCACTGCAAACAACAGAAAAGGGAGAAGTTCATCCCAGGCTCTCTTCTCTGAATCTACAAATTTCCTTAGCATCCCTTTTAGAGTTCGGTTAAATCTTTCCACCAATCCGTCAGTCTGTGGATGGTAGACCGATGTCCGAACAGAGTTGACCTCTAGTAATTTTAAGACATCCTGCATCAGTTTAGCCATAAAATTTGTACCTTGGTCTGTCAACATAACCTGGGGAAGTCCAACCCGTGAGAACAGCTCCAACAACTTGTTGGCTACTTGCTTCGCCGTTGCTGTTCTCAGGGGGAACGCCTCAGGATATCTTGTTGCATAATCAACTATTACAAGAATAAACCTGTGTCCTTTCGCAGAAGGTTCTAGAGGTCCTACCAAGTCTACCCCAATCCTCTCAAAGGGAACTGACACCAAGGGTAGAGGAACCAAAAGGTCTGGTTTTTGTCCCTTTGGACTAGTTAGCTGGCACTGCGGACATGCCGCACATAACTTAGCAATATCACTATGCATCCCTGGCCAATAGAATCGGGACGAAATACGGTCCAATGTTTTATCCATGCCCAGGTGACCACCCCAAGGGACAGTATGGGCTAGAGTGAACACAGATTTAACAAATGCCTTGGGAACCAATATCTGTCTGGTGACCTCCCCTGTTTGTGTCTGCCTATTCACCCTATACAGGATATCATTTGATAACTCAAAATGGGGGAATACTATCACCCCCTGTGCATTCAAAATTTGCTCATCAATTTTTACCACCTGATCATACTGTCTAGCAAGGACTGGGTCTTCCCTTTGCCTCTGGCGAAAATCAGGGAGGTATAGGTCTGGTAAATCTCCAGGGCCCATATCCCCCTCCCTCTGGCCATCCCCAGTCATCACTTGTGACTTCTGGCTATTAGAATGGTCACCTTGAGACCCAGATTTCTGCAACCAGTTCTGTTTGTCAGAGCGTCTTTGCTTCTGAGTCTTTTGAACCCGGTGTCTACTGGGAAAAATGTCTGCGAGAAGGGGAACAGTTTGCCAGGGTTCTCCTGAGCCATAGTATAAGGCTCCTCGTGAGAGACTGGAGCCATTAAGTCCGAAAAGAAAGGCCAGTCCCAGCCGAGCACAACGGGGGCAGGGAACCAAGGAGCGACTCATACTTCGAGGTAGGCCTCCTGACCTTTTACCTGTACCCGGATTTTGGCCGTCGGATACCGTTTTACATCGCCGTGTATACATTCTATACTCCAAGGGGAGTCAAAAGAACACACGTTAGGCGGTAACAGTTCCTGGAGGACCAGAGTTTTCCCAGAGCCGGAATCTACAAGGGCCTGGACGTTTTTTCCCCCAACCTGGGCTGGAAGTAGCCAGGGCTTGTAATTTTTTCCAGTGAAGGCCAAGGCGACGGTCCTGCTGAATGAACAATCCATCAGTGGACAGTCCACCTGCCGGTGGCCTTGTTCTCCACAGGCGGAACATGGAGAGGGTTCCCTCGCAGGAGGGGGCCGTGGATAGCGCTCCGCTGGACCGGATACTGGAGACCAGGCATCTGGTGGGTCTTGTGGGCGACGTCCTCGGAAGTTCCTCTTATTTTGTGACGAGTCAACATCAGGAAGGAGATGAGGGTCTCGGCGGGGACCAGCATTTGGACGCCGCCCTTGCTGGAACGACTGCTCCTTCCGTTGGACTTGGCGGTTGCGTATGGACGGGCCGTAGGTTCCCCGTTGATCCGACCTCGCTCTTTGGGCGTCCGCAAGTGCCGGTGGAGTCGGATCCGTCGGGTCCAGGACACTCGCCTGCTCCTCAGCCCCAAGGAAGTTCTTCACGAGTCGGACCGCCAAAGCTAGGGTTTCAGCAGCATGGCGTTTTACCCACGAGCATGCGGAAGGGGGTATTATCTGTAGGAATTGTTCCAACACCACCTGCTCAAGAATTGCCTCCTTAGTGCACTCCTCGGGTTGTATCCAGTGCGTACACAAGTCCAATAACCGCTGAGCGAGGACCCGGGGTCTCATCTTAGCGGTGTACTTCATGTACCGGAACTGCTGCCGGTAGGTCTCTGGGGTCAGACCTAAGCGATCCAGTATGGCGGCTTTTACTTGTCGGTAGTCCATTGCCTGATCTGCAGGGAGGCCCTGATATGAGGCCTGGGCTTCTCCTATGAGGAGCGGGGCCAAAGCGGTTGCCCAGCGATCTGCAGACCAGCCCTGGGCTTCGGCAACTCTTTCAAACGTCAGTAGAAAAGCCTCTGGATCCTCGTTCGGAGCCATTTTCCTCAGTAGGACCGGGGGTTTGTTTGCAAGTTCTGGACTGGCAGACCCCTGGGATTGAGTCAGCAACCTGGCCATCCGCTCATCCTGTGCTACCTGCTGCTGGATTATGAGCTGCTGCAATAGTCTTTCATCTCTCTCTGATTGTAGTCGGGCCTGCTCACACAGAAACTCTTAAAAAAATTCTTCCATTTTTCTCATTCTTGTTTGTGTGTGTGGCCCTTTTACTGCAGGAGCCTTTCAAAATCCCACTTCTAACACCATATGTTGCAGCGTACATGCAACTACACACGCGGGGTCTCTTGACAAGGCTTATTTATTTAGCCTTAAAAAATATACAGCACACAAAACAAAAATAGCTTCTCTTCAGCAGACAAAATGAAATTCATTGTCTTCAGCATGACAAACAAAATAGCTTCTCTTCAGCATGGCAAACACAACAGTTCATAAAACATGTACTTTGCAAAACAGACCTTAAATCAAGCTGTTCTCTCTCCAGAGTTTCAGGGTATTTCCCTGCTTCAGACAGCATACAAAAAGACAGACCTTATAGCAGTAATCTACTTCAGTATTTCACTCCTGTCTCCTGACCAGCTAGGCTGCATGTGTGCACATCCTGGGGTTTTTAACACACCTTGATTAGGCAGCTGGGATTCAACTAATTGCCATGAGCTAACCAGCTGAAGTTAACCTCATCACTGCTGCACTGCAGACTAAACATATGTCTGCCAGGTATATAGCTGGTGGCTTTTATTTACCTTGTCACAGTGCCATTGTACAGTTAAGTTATAAGTATGATATGCATTTTTCATTATATAAGTTCCTGTATATATGTTGTTCCCAGGGGGAGGATGTAGCGAAGACCCCTTTTCCCCTACCGCAGGTGTGGGAGAGCTGGCGGCTAGGTGCCGGAGCCCCTTGCGATCGGGGAGTTCTCCGGTTAAGGCGGTGGACATCTTGAGATGTATTGTATGCACAGTGCAGGCGATGCACATGCACAGTGTGTACAGAGTTGCTGCAGCCATCTTAGGTGGCTCTGCAAGAGCCGCGCGGGAATACAAGTCCCAGGATCCTTAGGGAGGTAGGCACCACATTAGCCCAGCAAATAGGACTCGAGCTAGAGGAGGAAGGCAGGATTAGAGTTTGACGTGAATAGACGTGAACAGACACCGGGAGTCATTCGGAAGGAGGAGGGAAACAGGGAAGGTAGTGTCCAGGGAGCAGTGCTTCCCTGGACTAGGCCTAGACTTGCTCTGTAGGTCCCATTTAAGCCCTGAGTCACCACAGCCTGAGTATTGCAGGGAAGGCCCCAGCATAGGGACGCTTCCCATTAGTACACAGTGATACTATAGCACCGGTGATCAGATGACCGCGCAGTGTCCTGTGGCCTGGGACCAGGCCAGGGCCCTATAGACATTGTGTGAGATCCTTCAGCTGGAGCTCGCACTTCACGAGGCTGATCGGACGCGAAAGGAGTGAGGGGATTATTGGAGGCCCCATGTCGTGGGACCAGACTGATTCTCTATTTCATTAGCTACCCCTGGGTACAGGAATGCCCAATCAGGTATAAAGTGCACCAACATTCACAGGGGTAGCGCTACCTCATACATTGGGTGGGATGAACACTGGGAAGGACACCTGAGGTACTGGTGCCACTGCACCCTAAGTAGTTTGGGGGTACTCACCCACGTTATTGTTGTATTATACTGTGTGGTACAGTTAATAATTATTGATGTGTGTTCAGTAAATGCTCATTATATACCTTGTGTGTGTATTCATTACTGTGTATTGATTCCTGTGAGGGGTTATCCCGCCAACGCTGAGATCCCTCATGGGTGGAGGCGCTGCACTAAATGAGAAAGAGCTCACCCCAGGCTCCCAGTGGCAGAGGCTTAGGCCTCCTGTGAGCAACAGGTATAGTAGCACGCATAGTTACCCATATAGCTTCCCTTAAGTACAGGGAAAGGAGGCTATATATATATATATATATATATATATATATACAGTGTTCGACAAACCTATACATTTGCTCGCCCCGGGCGAGTGGATTTAACCCCCGGGCGAGTAAATATTGGCCCAAGCAGCACACGTTTGGTACTAGGTGGCGAGTAGATTTTTTTGTGTGGCGAGTAGATTTTTTGGTGATTTGTCAACCACTGTATATATATATATATATATATATATAAAGAACAAAAAGCACTCCGTAATAATAGTCACTGGTGTGGGTGCAGATCCTATAATGATCCTATAATGAAGACTAAGCAATACGATACCGTTTGGAAATGAAATCAGCAGGCAGCACTCCAGAATTGAACAAACAAGTGTGTTGATGTTTATTTTTTCAATACACGTTTGTTAATTCTGGAGTGCTGCCTGCTGATTTCGTTATATATATATATATATGACAGGTATAGTGGCATTACACTTAAAATGGTATAGTTACTGCCAAGGTGCATTAACTGTAAAGGGTTTAGAAGTACAAGGAAGTGATAGCAGGCACTCCAGGTCTTCTGCCAAAATAACACAAGTTTAATGCAAAAAGGTCAATACATATCTTTAAATACCCTTCCCCCAACCCCGTGCACTCCAAAAAGGACACACATGCAGGGGACCTGCTCCACACTCCTGGTGTTGTAATCAAACCACAACCTGCACGCCCTTGATACGTGTCCCTGACAACCAAACAGTGGTCTGTGTACACATATATACACACCAAGTGAAACAGAGAGCTTAGGTAATCACAGTGGCAATCAATGGTTACCTGAAAAAAATATTTGTCTTAACTGATCCTAGTTGATGGCTACCATTGTGTGCAATTAGCCCCCTCCCCCCCCCACAACCAAACCCCCCGAAAAAGGGAAGATGCAAGGGGGCCGCAAGTGCAAAGCGAACACGGTCCGGCTCCAGGCCTCAAAAAAAGATGTGAAAACAGCTTATAAGTGGACCTCCCCTAGAAGACTAAAAATGCCAAAGGGTAAAACAGCTCAACCTGCGATAGAGGCTGCAGATTTCGTCTGAATGAGAGAAGGGACCCAGAAGCAGCCTGAAAGCGGCAACCATCTTGGAGAGGGTGAGTTAGAGCGAATCCCTGCACCAGACCAAGCCCCCGCTCTCACTTCAGCAGAACACATAGACCTTTATTTAAACAGAATAGCTATGTTCCAGAATTAAATTAAAGCTGATTTTAAAGAATATAGGAGGGAGATCTCTGCACTAGGGAAAAGAACAGACACCATTAAGACCAAAATGGATGACCTCTTACCTAAGCAGTCAAACAGTCCAAGGATCTCATCACAGAATTGCAGGAAAAGAAGGAAGATTTGGAAAATCATACCAGGAAGAATAATGTTCTGATCTGTGTAATCCCTGAGCAGGTAGACTGTTTTGACTCATACCTCCATAACTGGTCTCTAGTACAGACACAGACGTGCACCACTTAGACAGGGTGAAAGAGCCTTGCAGGGGTAACGGAAAAATGCAGATAGGCCCTGTGACATCATTCTGTGTGTCCACTACTACAGTATTAAAGAGAACCTTTTAAAAGTATCCAAGTAACCTGGCCCTTTGTATTTGAGGGGCTAACTTTTGAAATCTATCCAGATCTCCATTACTATTACTCTTGCTCACCAAAGAGAGCTGAAAGTAACCCATCACATTACAACTAAGTAATAACAGAATCAAATACCTATGGGGCTTTCCATTTCATTTAATGGTCTGGCATAAGGGTAAGGCCGTAACCGCGAGGAGTCTTCGGGAGGCAGAGGATATGCTGAGAGCCATGGCTCAACCTGGAAGAAGTTTGAAGTGGAACGCAGTAAATGTGTCCTTTATGAGAGAGTTTTGGACCTCTGATCAAGATCGGTGACTGATTGAGCATTATAAGGCTATAGAACACTAGAGATCCATAAAGAACCTTAGATTAAACTGGGCCCACCCAGGATGGAGACAGAATGACCGGTGGTCCGGCTGGATCCGTTTGAGCCTTCCCTGCACACAATCTCAGAAGATGAACCTACCTGGATTCAAGGAGGGACGGTTCTCTTCATGAATCCCTCCAAGCAAGGGTAGCTGGGGGACTCCCAGCAGAGGTCTGCTTCTCAGAACACAGGAGAAAAAAATATATAATTTTGTGTGTTAAAAAATGTATTGTCTTCTATGTTTTATATCTCTTAAAGTTTAACTAGGTTACAAAGATTCTATGCGCACTCGTCAGTTGTATGCCCGTTAGAAAAGTAAAAACATACTGTTATAAGGGAGGTTCAGCCTAAAAGGCGCACTTCCAAGTTAAGACGAGGCGCTTACCACCATATATGGGTCCGGTAGTTCTGAGGCCTTCTATTAAAATATTCAAGGTTCAGCCTAATAAGTATCCATAACCATGTATGTAGTTCCTTCCTTAACCAGGTTATCTTACCACATATACGAGTTCTGGTATTGCTGGAATTTATTTGTACAATTTCATCTAGAATGTATCCAGTCAGTGTTAGACATGATGTCCTCTGTAAGAGACATATTCAGAGGTACGCAATGGAGACTGTTTTTAAGGTGAAATTAAAATTAGGCTTTATTGCGCCTGTCCCTTTAACACAGCAAAACATATGAAAATAAGCCAAACAAAAACCTATCTCCGCTTTGGAGACTATCTACACATGTAGCTCAGCCCTCTCTGACTGGGTTGGTTAGCTAAGCTATTTACCAACCCCAAAATATAAACATATATACAGATGTATAACAGTTCCAAAAGAAAGTCTTATCTGTCTCCTGAAGCTGTAGGGGAAGTCCTCTCTGCTCTCTTGGGTAAGCACCTTTGTGTGCTACAGCAATGTCTGTCCAGGTTTTGAGGTCTGGTCCCCTTGTCTTGCTATCAGCATACAGTCCATTCCTTCTGCAGCTCAAGACAGCCGTTCCTCTGGTCAGTCCCTCCAATTCTGAGACTCAGGAATCTCTCTTCCTGTCTCAAGGGTAGGCTTTCCTAACAAACCTCTAATCAGCCAGGTGGTATTGGTTAATAGACTACCAGCAGTTAACCACCCCACTGCTGGATTAGAGGCACATTTTTGAACAGGGAAAAGTCCCCTGTTACATCCTCCATTCGGGATGGTTGCGTTGTGCAATGTGAACCCCTTTACACAAGTTAACCAATAGCCCCATTAGGGCTCCTACCCCCTGGGCTTTGGGCTTGGATGATCATCCAGATCATTCCCTTTCCCTTTTTTTCTATTTTTCCTCCCAAAGTTTGGACCCTGGCTGTTTTTCCCCCCACACATGCCCCCACGTTAGCAGACTTCTCTATCTCGTGGTGCAGCTTATAGCCAGATATATGTACCTGTTGGTAGATCATGGTGATGTCTGGGCCATCTCTCACATTTTATTACTCATTCATACCACTGATACAGGATGGTTAGTTTAGAAGTTATTATTATCTCACATAACGTGAAAGTGCTTAATCGCCCTAAGAAAAGAAAAGTGGCAATCATGGATACAGGAGGATGCAAGCAGATATTTTATTTCTCCAAGAAACACATTTACATACCCAATATACTTAGACAAACATCCATAGGTGCATTGGCTTCCTCATAAGAGACGAAAAATGGGGTGGCAATGCTATTCAACACCTGTACTCAATTAATATTTGAGCGGAAGAAATGTGATAAAAAACGGTTGCTTTATAATTCTGGTAGGTAGAATAAGCAACACTCCAGTAACACTGGTAAGTCTGTATGTTCTAACAATCCGAATAAGGAGTTTTTTGTCTAATTTTTCTCCGACCCAGAAAAATTACATAATACTACTAATAATAGCATGTTCTTGTATAGCGCTGCTTGTTGTAGCGCTTTACAGAGACATTTTACAGGCACAAGTCCCTGCCTCGTGGAGCTTACAATCTGTGTTATTCAGTTACCATAAGTGCGTTTGCAGTATATGTGCAAAATATAACACAATGTGCAAAAGCCTGCAATGCAATGGAATATTATATAACAATGGTGTTATTACCATAAGTGCTTGTGCAATATTTATCAATGTGCTTAATACAATTGTGCTTTGAGTTGTTGTGATATAAATTTAGTGTGGTCATTTTTTAATAGAACCATAAAAGCTTTGTTGCTCTGTTTCCTTTTCTTTCCAATGGAACAGACAGGTTTCTTCCCTCAGTTTCTCATGAGGTAGGAGAAAAAGAGAAACAATCCAAGTGTTTAGAAGGCACATTGGAGTTTATAGTGTAGTGCATACAAAGCAATAACACTCACATTTTGTAAAAGCCTAAATTCATTGTACAGGGGTCTTTGTGGATTTTCAGTGTCCTTAGTCCAAGTCCAAGCTGTTTCTGTGCCTGTTCTGCCTCCTCGTGAGCTTGGGGAGCATTGGGGAACAACGGCAGTTCACCTGGTGCTCTCTTCCTTGTTCGTGACGTCACCAGGTCTCGTCTCGCGAGATTTTGTCTATCTCCCTCTACTCTGTATGATAGTGGGTGCTCCAAACTCAACGCGTTTCGCCACTAGGGCTTCATCAGGGTCTGTGATGCATTGGCTAGACTAGTATTTTATACCAGAAGAATGAAGATGATCGATGTCAGCACTGCTCCTTTGATGACAGACGAGTCTGTCATCAAAGGAGCAGCGCTGACATCGATCATCTTCATTCTTGTTTATCTCTGGATTGTGGTCGCGCAGGAAGTGCGTCATACACCTCTTCAGGTACCACATGACCGAGAGACACAGAGGGGACGGACCATCGTGAGCTGCGTGAGCTCTATCCGTGGGCTGCTGTGATTGCGGCCGCTGGCCCCACATGGGAAGCGGATCTGCAAGTGGCTCTTACCCCACATCTCCAAACGGTCTTTTCCTGCTCCGCATATACTCTTTATCTAGCTAAGGCAGCTGTGGGAGTACCCTTGAGTGGACAGATGGTTCCCTTCGATATTAGTATTTTATACCATCTTCCAGCCAATAGAGTGTTAATATCCTAAATGCATCCTAATTCTAACTAAAACTTTTTAATCACATTATATCATGTAAAATACAATTATTGTATACTTCAAATGTTAACAGATGCAACCCCTACCTTACTGTATTTGGAACATGGAAAACTACAGAAAATAATGTATTTGGCTAAAATTGACTGATATGGAGTTTACTTTTAATATTTTTTATCAGAAATAGATCTAGTTCAATTTTACCATATATATTACATACATAATCAGTAAAACAGCAATACATTTTATAGTAGTTAAAACACACAGTTTATACAATTAGATCAAATGGATTTTACCTAATTAAAATATACATTGACATAATATAGACTACCTAAACAAACTATTCCTATTCTTATAGCTCAGGCAGTCCAGATATATTATAGGGAATAAAAGAAAGAGAATAAAAAGCATTAGTATTTGGTATAACAATATTAAAATAAAAAAAACTTGTTTATAATATATAAAAAATATATTAAAAAGTGAAAAATCATGTGCATTCAAATGTTTAAAATAAATCTTAAAAACATTAAAAGGACCATGTCTCGATCTCTGCATTTAGTCCGTTTGGTGTCAAAGATTTAATTTAAAAAACCAGAACGTTTCTCTCTGTGTGAGTCGGAATCATATCACCTCCTCTCCAATTGTTTTCAACCTTTTCTATTACTCTGCATTTGAGATTTGCGGGATCACCGTTATATTTGAGTTTAAATGATTAGAGACACTATAGGGTCATCAGACCCTTTTTGATGTTTCCAACGTGTTTCCGGACGCGGGGTCAGGAGAGCACTGCACCGAAGTGCGGAAGTCGACTGCGTTCACCGGAGGCGGTCGCCTACATGTGAGTTCATTGTTACTCACCTTTTTACTCTGATAAAAATATCTTTTATATCCGTATTTTCGGTGTTGTCTTCTCTCATACTGTATGTATATGGTATGAGTACTGAAGTCAACACCTGTGAGGCTATACTTGTGACGACCCAGGAAGGGAGCATTAACTGACTGCTGCAGTGAAGGAGCAGCAAAGAAAAAGATACCATTCCCTGGACTTCGTACCACACATGGCCGTGTGAGTACGATAATACATTATATTATATTTCCCTTGCACCAATTTTATTATTGATCATTGTTTATCTGTCAGTGCCATGTTTGACTTTGCACTTATATTTGTTTTGCGCCCACCCGTTCTTTCTTTTTCATATCCTACCATGAGGATCGTGGGAAGATCCTCCCTGGGGCTAAGCAGCAATCACACATTTTGGGCCAGTATTGCGTGTTGGTCTTTTATCATCTTTTTACTATTTTTATTATTGCTTGTATGGTGAAGGGGTTAACCAGGCTCACTAACAAAGGTTCAGCCCACTTGGTTACCCCTGATCCGTGTGTTGGGGTCCTAGAGTGCATTACTGTGGCTGTGTGCAAATTATGCGACATTAAAGATTTCTGTGTGTTTTGCCTTTCCTGGGATGCCGGGACCGGGAGATTTCTAGGCTGTAAGTTTCAGGGTGGGTTTGTCAGAGAAAGTCTTTACAGAATGTGACTATGTATCAGGGTTCCAGAATTGTGGGATACCCCAGGAATTGGATCCGGGAATCGAGTGAGATTCTCGGATACAGCCCAGCACATTGCTCCGGGCAAACTCTGACTCTGAAAGCACTAATACGACTCACCTCCAGGATTCCTGCTGCAGCATCTTCCAGACAAGGTAACCGGCATGAAGAGGTTAATGTATACCTGCGATCACCCACAGGGTCCCTAGTAGACAGAGAAGGGTCCCAAGTATAAAGAGTGGTACCCAGATAAATGCCCAGATACCCTGCACCTAGTATAGGGGTTGCAGGGGGCACTCCAGCTAAGTAATAAAGCGGAGAGTGCTTCGTGTGTGTAAAAGTTTTAAAAATCATTTTTCTAAATTGTGCCAAGTATGAGGCTACTGAATGTAGGGAATATATACACTCACTCCATCCCTGACAGCAGAACAGGGACTTATATATTTTACCACACAAAAAGGGATGTCAAGGTGTTAGAACAGAAGGGGTACTGCAGTTCTGCGTGAGTACCCACATCCTGGGCTAACACAGGGCTATCCGGTCACTATTTGCCCAACCCCAGACTCTGTGGAGCCTGGACAGCGGGTGGGCTCAGTATGCAAAGAGGCAGAGGTGCCAGGTTGGCGCATGCCCCTTTACAGACTGAGAAAAGGTGCCCTCCTGGCTTTACAATACCAGCAAATCGGTGATTGGCTGGCAGTGAAATTCCCACGCTCTGATAGTCTGTAGAGGTTGGTGAATGAGAGCCTAAAACCCTTAAGAGGGCTTACAGCCAATGAGGAGCGCAGATTCCAAGCGCAAAACCAACAGCGGCAAATTCAAAGATGCTCTGTACTGAATAGATGCGAGCCGGCTTCAAAGATTTTTAACTCAGAAAATTTTCTAAGTCCTGCTTTTGAGAACGTAGCGGTCACGTCTGGCATTGTATGCCGAAAATAATTCCAGGACTTTTGTGAGTACTTACCGGTCAAGGAAAACGGCTCCTACAGAGGTCATTTTTGTGAATTTCGTTTAGAGGATAGATTTATTTGTTAGCCCCGTTCCCAGTAACTGTGTTAACCCTGTAAATTGTGTTACATTGTGTGTATGTCTTTTCCTGAAATAAATTACAATTTATTTTACCTCCTTGCTTTGCTTAAATCACTGATCCCGGTATAAAAAGGTGTTAATAAACCTGATCTCCCGTGACATTGTATTATTTAGAGGGAGCGCCCCTGTTTGCCTTTACCTAATATCGATTAATATCAGCACCAGAGACCCCCGACATCAATCCCATGCAATGAAACTGCATTTACAGGCAACTTCATTAGCTTAGCGGCTATCCGCTAAGATAATGAAGCTGCTTTAATGTAATTTTTATTAGTAGCGTCCGGGAGCAGAGGGTCTCTGGAGCCGAACCGCATTGATTCTATGCATTGAAATGTCACGTGACCGTGGGAATCAAAAGCATAGGAGATACAGGCACCCCATAACGGGGCCTGTATCTCGGGAAGTAGGGGGTCCCCGAATCTGAAATCAATGCGGTTCTGCTCCGGAGACCCCCTGCACAGCTACGCTAGTAATAAAATATAAATTAAAAAACATACATTTCGAGCGAGATTTGTGCAGGGGGAGGCGGCTCTCTCTCTGCAGCAGAAAGACCTCGCCAGGTAAGGCCTTCGCACTACTCGCTCTTTTTGTGAGTTTTGCTATCACAGGTAATCGAGGCTTTCTGAATACCTTTAAAAAAATACTGTCAACAAGACTTAATGATCTACCCCCAAACCTAGTCTACTCTGACCAGGTGGAGTTTATTCTAGATAGACTGGCCCCGGATAATACAAGGAGGATTATAGATCTCATACACATACTGTTGCTAAAATCAACAACTTACCCATGATGCTGTGTAGAAGGTGGTTTAGCAGTCCCCTGCTTGCAAACCTCCTATCTAACATCACATGTAGCACCATTGATAACCTGGCATGCCTTGCACCACCAAGTTAATGGGTTGAAATAGAGAGCTCCCTCATGAAGTCCCTCCAGAGACACGCCTTGCTGTGGCTTCACAAAAAGGCTAGAACAATTACAAATAGTATCTTACTAACAATTTCTCACTCCCTGAACATTTGGGACATGGTGGGCCTACCTACCTGCGGAAACCCTTGTTTCCCGCCGGGTCTTAGCGGGTGAACAGTTTTCCTGTCAGATCATTCGCAAAGCATAAAGCAACCAAACAGATCCCGGATAGAGAGTTTCTCAGGCATGACCAGATTAGACAATATCTCTCTGACTAGTTCTCTGAGAGGACCTTACAACAAAACAAAATTTTTGTGAGGACATGCTCCCCTACCCCTTTTGCAAAAGATCTCTCTCTCTCTCTCCCCCTCTCCCCCTCTCCCCCTCTCCCTCTCTCCCTCTCTCCCTCTCTCCCACTCTCCCTCTCTCCCTCTCTCCCTCTCTCCCTCTCCCCCTCTCTCCCTCTCTCCCTCTCCCTGTACAGGGGATTATGAACGTTCACATATTAGGCAATGGGAGAAAGATATTGGTAAGCAGTTAGAGATACAGGAAAGGGTGTAAATTTGGGACACTATATCTATGATTTAATTAAATACATTAGTTAAAGAGAATAGGTATAAACTTTTATATAGATGGTATATGGCGGGTATACACAAGTTTCAAATTGTGACCAGAAAGGCACCTTTTTCTATATATTGTGGCAACGTCCAGTAATTAAAGAACTGTGGTCTGAGGGGTTCAAGCTCCTCAACAACACACTAGGTAAATTTCTGATACCCATTCAATGGGAAGCACATCTACATAAAAAGCCCATAAGACTAGTGGTAAGCAGAGGAAATTGATCAACTATATTTTTTCAGCAACAATGTGCGGCATCACAAAGGCCTGGAAAGGCCCGTCCCCCAATTTCCATGTAGTTATTACAAAGTGTGGTATATAATGAGTCTTGAGAAACTTACAGCTTGGCTCAATGACCCTTCTCATACATTTATGAGAACTTGGGATCTTTGGGTAATGAAATGGGAACACTCGTCGTTTGACAGGTCCACCATGGCATTGTAATGTGTGATGAAGCCACAACAGCAACAACCTAGCTGACGGTGTTTGTGTTCGTTGGTCTCAAGACATACAATATATAATCAAAAAAGTGCCCACATCTACCTGTGGGTAGAAAAGAGAAAGAAAAAAGGAGAGGAGGGAGCGGGGAGAAAACAAGAAAAAGAGAAAAAAAATAGTTTCTTTTATACAATACAGATGTAGTAGGCATTATTGCACCTGCTGGTGTGGGCCAGCGGGTGCAATAGTGTGTCAGCCCCGTCCCCTTTCCACACGTGTCTAATTAATATACAATGGCGGCTGCTACCACTGGCATGTTGTGTGTGTCTCGCACTCACATGCCAGTGAGAGCAATAATATCTGCTACATCTGTACAAAACTGAACACACCTGAGATACCTGGGATATATGTTAATATGATATGCAGAGTTTCGTTAAATTAGTATATATCCCAGGTATCTCAGGTTTGTTCAGTTTTGGAGAGTTATATAACTCACTTGGGACTCTAGCAAAAATAGGTGTCCTCTCTCTTTTTTTTTAATCAGGTTATTTAAAGATAACGTTAGGTAGTGCTAAATTAACCCTATGCTAATGATATATACAACGGACGTTGTTTTTGCATATAATTAGCTTTGTGGACATGTGTTAAAATCTCAGAAAATAACCTCCGTTACTAATTTACGTAACTTTATGTTATTTGCCCTGATTTAATAGGCTATGTGGCATTGCACCTTTAAGCATCCAGACCCAGAAATAAGATAGAAGAACTTACATACCAGGCACACCCCTCATTAACGTACACAATGGGTCCAGAGCATGTATGTAAAGCGAAAATGTACTTAAATTGAAGCACTACCTTTTCCCCACTTATGGATGCATGTACTGTACTGCAATCGTCATATATGTGCATAACTGATGTAAATAACGCATTTGTAACAGGCTCTATAGTCTCCCCGCTTGTGTACAGCTTCGGTACAGGTAGGGAGCCGGTGTTGCTGTTCAGGACGTGCTCACAGGCGCATGCGTGAGCTGCCGTTTGCCTATTGGGTGATATGTCCTTACTCACGAGTGTACTTAAAGTGAGTGTCCTCAAACCAGGGTATGCCTGTACCACCCCAAACACTCCTTTATACAACACATGAAGAAATACCTGGGAACAAAACACACCTGAAATACCTGGGATATACTGTATGGTAGTTTCCATAATTTGCATAAAGTTTATCCAAATTAGCATATTTCTAAGGTATCTCAGGTGTATTCCTTTTTGTGCACAGGTATTTCTACACATATTGTGTAGAAAATAGAGTGCTTGAGGCTAGAGGAGGTATATAAGTCCCTTGGCACTTTCCAAGAAAGGATCTTTCTCGCTCTCTTTGTAGATATGCATTGTTAGGGGGAAACTCCTCTTTTGCATCTTAGGCTGCGCTTATAGTGCACGCGACGGCGACAAAGCGACGGAGCGACAGTGCTACCAGAAATCTGGTAGTCACTGATATTTGATTTTGTTCGGCGACGGCCTCCCCTTGCGGCCAATCGGAAGCTTCTCCGTGCCTCTGCCCTCCCCTTTTATGACGTCATCCGGCGATGTCGTGTAAACTTCAAATACAACTCGTCGCAATGGTGACGGGTGACATCATCAGTCGCGTCGCCGGTGACGGCTGTATAAGTGCAGCCGTATTAGCACTAAGATTCGTAATGCTTCCAGTTTTGACAGTACAGTTTATGTGTTAAATTCATAATGTAAGGACCTATTGACACATCAGATAAGACTAGTGTCACATTCGCTTGGTTTCACTGTGGGGTCTATTTACTAAGGTTTTCCGGCTGCAGAAGTAGCGCAAAAAACAGAGCCATATTAATCAAAGAAAAGGAATCCCATTAAAAGCAATGGGAGCGTATGGTCAGATAAATCTGGAGCAATTCTTTTGCACAGACTTGGACCCCCTTTTTGCAGCTTGGAGACTTTAGTAAATAAATGTGTGTTACAGTAAAATAATAACAACAAATATGCATGTTCATTACCAAGGCCTAATCTGTCACATCTCATTAAGTTTTCCTGTTTGAGCTTGCAGTGTTAGGCCTCGGGCATGGTCAGCGGATAACTGAGGCGCCCTTGTACTTACCTGTGAGCCCCTACAGTCGCAATGAGAGCGGCTTTAGTAGGGGCTCACCTACGCTTCCGCAAGCGCGCGGAAGCGTAGGTCTTAGCAGAATTTAACATCTCAGCGCTCGCCGGAGCGCAGGGCCGGTCACGTGAGCGGTTCACCCAATGAGGGCGAACCAGCTCCGTGACGTCACTGGTCCGCCCGCTGACACGCCCCCGACACGCCCCCGGACAGCGAGCTGTCTAAGACCAGGGAAAGCACCCGCTTTCCCTCAGCCTCAGCGCGCCTCCGCACGCCAGCAGGAACCCTGGCCAAGGCCTTAGTTTCATAGGCAACGTTGTGATTACTGCATACTGTATGTATTCCCTATATTTATTCAGTCTAACCTCTATTTGCTTTTCTAAAGTATACAGTACCTTCATTGTACTAGACAACAATACTATCAACTTCAAGAAATAAAATACATATTTGGATTCATTTCAATCGAGAAGCCAAAATAAAAATGATGAAGTATATCTTTCCTTTGAAATTTCTTGTCATAATGGATTAAGTGAAATAACATAGATATTAAAACTTACAGGTCCTGTCAATAATGTAATCATCATTTTAATCTGTAAGTTAACAAAAAATTGAAATGATAAGAAACACAATCATTCTGCTACAAATAACCTCAAACATTTGCCAGGTTTTCATTTATACATAAAGAAAGATTTGTTGCTAAAACGATTTAATATATGGTATATTTGCTGGCCTAAGTGTCCCAGGTTTGTCAAAGACTTGAAATATTACTTCCTAGCATTGTCTATCTCTGGTTTTAGTTATGTCAGACCTCAAACAATATAGATATCATGTGTAAGTGTTTGCCAAAGAAGCTAAAAAAATAAATTGTGTTTTTCCTCTGTCACATGAATCATGCATATCTACACTGTACATTTCAGATGTAAATTGCGCATTCATCTTTTAAAAATGCCAGAGTCTAAAATACAAGATGCAAAAGGCAATGTAACAGGTTACCTTCCCTGTTCAAGTAGTTTTGCAGGAAAACCTGTGTACAGAGCTTGAGCCCAGCACTGAGCAGGTTAATTCAGAGGAGACTGTCCTAATTAACCTGCTCAGTTGGCTTGTTGGCTCCTTTAAAAAGCCTGCAGCATTCCCTGCAGGGAGAATCTCTGGCACTAAAGAGTCTGTGCTGCAAGAGAGATCCCAGGGGAAGAGAGACACTGTTCCAGGCAGCATTGGCGTTCCCTAGAACCTGCCATAAGGATCCCCCTAGACACCACCACAGACCCTGGACTGACGTGGAGAGCACCCTGCTTACTGGTACCTCTCTTTGGGACTGTATCAAAGGTTGGTAAGATACCTAGTCTTCCATACCTCAGATAGGGACTGTTGAATGTTAGTCAGTTCCCTACATGTGGTTAGGTCTGTTTATTGTTTTCTGTGCTAATTTGTTTGCTGATATGAAGCTTTTCTGTTTAAAGCTGCTGGCTGATAAAGCCTATGTTTATTTTCCCCTATAAAGGACTCCTGTGTTTTACGTTACAGGGACACAGTGCACTATTATAAAATAAACACCTGCTGTTGAACCTGAAACTCCTGAACTTGACCATAAGAGGATTCTGGGAAATAAGAGAGACTGTTTGGTTGAGACTTGTCCACTGTGAATCAGCAAGGAATGGTTTAATGTTGGAAGGATACAAGAGGCAGGATGGGGAAGACCCAGATACAGCTGCAAACATTATCTGTGCAAACAACCTTGCCAGAGACTGAGCTGAAACTCTAAACTCTGGACAAATATTATCCCACACACATACTAGGTCCAGGAACATGAGAAAAATTATACTTGAGAAGCAAAGAAGAAAGGTTGCAGGAGTATCAAAGAAGATAAGAAGGTACGGAGGGAGTTGAGCATGCTCAAGAATGTGAGAATGGGGAACGAGTATTGCACCCTGAATGCAATTTTCTTTGTCTTTACCAGGGAAGAATACTCTTGATTGTTTTGTTCTACGCACAAAAGATAAAACTGACTTTTTGTTCATATTGATGCTGTGCTCATAATAAATCATTTCTACTCTGCGAACACACCTCTGTGTCATCCTCACCTTTTTGCATTGGTGACCCCGATGTGATTTTGGAAAGGAGGCAACTTCCAAGAACACCTGAGGCGTGAAGGAGCGAGACTTTGGGGTTAGAGGTTAGAATGATCCCCGACATCATGGGATCGTGGATTGCTGATGAAGCTGATTGTTCCACAGCAGACGGAACTACACGATTAACATGGGAGCCAGACACCCCAGTGAACAGATGTGTAAAACCTGTTGGTGAGGATTCAATAGGGTAAAAGCAATATAGGATTTGGGTGTATGACTGGTCCTACATGGTATTTACATTCTTGGGAAATGATCACTCCCATGTATCAAATATAACATAGAACATTTTGATAAATATGTTCAAAAGTACAGTACAGGTCAATTCCCAGTGGATTTTGCATCCCCTGTGATTGATTCATTTTTATTCTTGCAAGACCAATGTAAAGAGTATAATACAAATAAAAAGGATGATAAGGTAAAATTAAGAATGTCAATGTTTTCTATTATATGTTTATAGACGAAGAAGCTAGTCAAAAGTGGGCCGAACAACAACCAGTCCTCCAAAAAGAACATGCGAAAGAAAGATTAGAATAAAATGTGCTCACAAAAAGTAATTGCATAGCTGAAGAGGAAAGTCAAATATTGGCTAAAGAGGACCTAGCTGTACAAAAGAAGATTGCTGAAGAAAAATGTAAGTAAATGTCCTTACAGAGAATTAACACAATCATATGGAACAAACACAGAATTCTAACTCTAAGTGAAGAGATGCAGTGTGAACAAATTGAGACATTGCATGTGGAAAAACAGGAGCTGCTGCAAGCTTTGGACGCTTGGCAGGCTGTATGATTTAAGGGAGCAGCAAATGGTTTCTACCTTACTTATTTTATTTATTTATTTATAAAATGTTTTACCAGGAAGTATGCAAAAATTGAAGGTACAGAGGCACTGCGGATTTTCAAAGAATTTATAATTTAATAAACACAACGTTTCAACCAACAAAAGTGGGCTTTCTCACTTGAGAAAGACCACTTTTGTTGGTTGAAACGTTGTGCTATTAGATAATAAATTCTTTGAAAATCCGCAGTGCCCTGTACCTTCAATTTTTGCTTACTTTGGAGTTTTTTCATTGACAGAGACTCCCCTGTACCAGGAGCACCGGTAACAGCAAGTATCTGTCATTTAGCTTGTGGTGTGCAGCATTACAGTATATATTGTATTTTACCAGGAAGTAATACATTGAGAGTTGCCTCTCGTTGTATTGTATTGTATGTCTTGAGCATAGAGTTATGATGACAAATACATTGTTACAAATACATAGTTACATTAAGTGAACAGGGTATACATTATATACAAGACATTGCATGCACAGTTAAAGATAATATACGTTATAGGCGTATGTAAAAGTTACAGACCAGATTAAAATGTGAGACAGCTTTAGTTTTGAAAGAACTTAGACTGGTGGTGGTTGTGAGTGTCTCTGGCAGATTGTTCCAGTTGTGGGGTACACGGTAAGAAAAGGAGGAGCAGCCGGATACTTTGTTGAACCTTGGGACCATGAACAGTCTTTTGGAGCCAGATCTCAGGTAATAAGTGCTGCATATGGTAGCTTGTTCAGATAGATGGGTAGCTTGCCCAGAAAGTATTTGAAGGTAAGATAGGAAAGGTGAACTTTGCGCCTACGCTCAAGTGACGACCAATCTAGTTCTTTGAGCATTTCGCAGTGATGTGCGTTGTAGTTGCATTGGAGGACAAAGCAGCATATTGAATTGTAGAGGGTATCAAGTTTGCTAAGGTGGGTTTCGGGTGCCGAGCCGTATACTATGTCTCCATAATCGATAACTGGCATAAGCATCTGCTGTGCGATACGCTTTCTGACCTGCAGATTTAGGGAGGATTTGTTCCTATAAAGTACACCTAGCTTAGCATAGCTTTTGGATGTCAGGGTTTCAATATGCATCCCGAATGTTAAATGGGAGTCAAACCATATGCCCAGGTATTTAAATCTGGTAACAGGGAATATAGGATGGTATTAGAGTTGGGGAAAAAGTGATGTTTAGGGGGTGCAAAACAGGACTGGACTGCCGGTGTATTGAACACAAAAATTTGAATGGCATATACAGGAACAGAGGAAGAGAGCCACCCTAACACGTTTCACGCTGCCAAGTAGCGCTTTGTCAAAGAGTATGGGCTTCTGACACACAGCAGAGGTTTAAATACCCAGATTACTCCTTAACCGGGCATGTCGCAATCCGTAGAGAATATAGAAAACCTGTTGCAATTCCAATGAAAGGAGCAATACTAGCCCAATGGCAGTTAAAGCTCATGGAACAGGTGTGATCTGCGCAGCTGAACATATAATGTTAAAAGGTAACCCAATGACACCTTATCTATATATATAAAAATGAAAATTGTTTGATTGTTAGTACTGCACCGACACACTTTATTCGAGCAAATACCCAGTATGTACCTGGCAGATACCTGGAATGCGCCGCTCCTCACCTCTGACAAGCCCCGTTGTGTTTGCCTTCCCAGCCTGGGTTCATGCCTGGCTGACGGGCGGCTGATCTGTTAAATGATAATGATTAGGATTTAATAGGCTGCAATGCTTCGCGTGTCTACCAGATGGCATAAATTCATGAATTGTAATGCAGTATATATATATATACTGTGCAGTATTGCAGCCAGCGGGAATAAAATGCTTTAATCCCTGCCTGGAAAATACCTCAATGCACTCGGGCAGAAAACAGTCACAAACCTCAATACACCCGGGTATACCCGAATTCGTGGGACTAGCCGAGCTCGAATAAAGTGTGTCGCCAGTGTAGATGTGGGGATTCTCATTGGTCCGTCGGTCCGCCCGCCCATGGCCCGCCTCCACCACCCTTCTCATTGGCCAAGAGGTACGCTGACATCACGGACACACCTACTCCACTGTGACACACCCAGACACACACACATATTGCCACAGACTCTCACCCCTGCAGACTCACCATACCCCCTGAGACTGTCACCTCTCTGGGATCACCCCTGCGGAGTCACCCACCGACCTTGGTAAGTTTAACCCACTTTCCAAACCCCTCACCCACAGCTCACCTCCCCGCAAGCTCCCCCCCACCATCACTCCCCCTCACCCACAGCTCACCTCCCCGCCGGCTCCCCCACACCATCACCCCCCCTCACCCGTAGCTCACCTCCCCGCTACCTTCCCCCTCAGCGCGCCTGCCCCCCTCCTGGCGCCCTTAACCCTGCTTGGCTGCGTGGTGGGGGGAGCACGGCGCAGCGTGGCTGACTGTCCCCTGGGGCTGCCGGTGGGGGGGACACGGGGAGCCTCCAGCCTTCCCCCACACGCCTCCAGCCTTCCCACAAGCGACAGCAATGCAGTAGCTGCCGCCAGCTCCCCCACTCCCCCCCCCCCTCACCCGCAGCTTACCTTCCCCCTTGGCGCGCCTTCCCCCCTCAACACAACCCCCCATCACCCTCCACTGCTCCGCCATCAACTCCCGCCACGCGCAGCGGGACATGCCAGTGGGAGGGGGGGAGCAGGGCAGTGGTGGCCGCGTCGGACATGCCCTTCCCTCCAGTCACCTTGCCCACGGAGCTCCCTTGGTTGCCCGTGCGGGGTGGGAGATGGGCGCGGGGGGCGGGAGCAGCCTGTTCGGATCAGCGGCCTTTCCACTCTCCCTCCCCCCTCCTCCTGTCCACTGTGTGTGCGTGTGTATGGGAGAGAGAGACTGTATGGGAGAGAGAGACTGTGTGTGTGTGTGTGTGTGTGTGTGTGTGTGTGTGAGTGTGAGTATGTGTGACACTGAAGGGGGAGTCAGGAGCTGCTCATGGAGGGTGGACCGGAGCTGCACAGGGGGGGGGGGGGGGGGAAAGAGAGGGGGATCCTGAAATAGGGGGGAGCGAATAAACAGACAGAGGGAGGGTAGAGAGACTGTGTAACACTGTGTGTGACACTGTGAACCAATGAAATGGCCGGAAACCTGCGCTGCCACCGCCCTGCAAAATATAACTTTTACCGGTGGCGACGGCGATGGGTGACATCACCCGTCATGTCGCCATCAACGGCACTAGAGGCACGGCCTTACAATCTGTAGGTAGATCATTGATGAAGACTGAGAAGAGTACAGTGGCGGCCGATCTGAGTCTAAGTCGGCTAGATCCGCGGCTCTCAGATTATCCCGGTTAGGTGCGTTTTTTGTCGTTTTCGCCCGAAGTGAACTGCGTTATTTTCGCACTCGTGATATTAGCATTTTATTCTCACTGTCTGCAATACTGCAATGCCGTGTAAAAACTCAGGGGGGCGTTTGCGAGCTGTTGTCTTGGAAGTCTAATACCTTTGCAGTTCAACCTACGTCAGTACACAGTCTGTGTGTGCGCGCGCAGTAATTGTAAATTTGCATATTTAAAGTATACATGCATTTGCAGTGCTGTGCTGCTGTACAGTATGTCTCATTGAAAATTGTTGAAATGTATAGGCGTGTACTGTACTGTAACAGTGTCACATTTTGGCATATACAGCGCTCTCCCCTCGCTCAGGATAATTAACTGCACTGCTGGGTATTTCAACTTCTTATCTTCTCTACAATGCAGTACATCTCTCCCGTTTGCCTGCACTTGGTTGATTTGTGTGCTTTTTATGTACTGTATTTGGGGGGTGTAGGGATCAAATTACAGTATTATTATGAACTGCCTTTTGAAATTACTGTACTCTACAGTATGTTATTTCTTTGAACTGCTGCACAACTAATCCTTCATCCCTCCCACACACACACACAAACTCTTATCGACAGACAACTCCACAGAGTCATTAATTTTGTGAAGTTAGTCATTGTGTTTTTAATCCGTCCCTAGCCGAGCGTCAATCACCTCACTGCGCCTGCATGTACTCTAATCCTTTTAGAGATGGGAGCTTGCTGCTTACTGCGCATGAGTCACCCAACCTCCTCTCTCCACAGAGTCGTTAATTTTCTGAATATTGACCATTGTGTTCTTAATCCGTCCATAGCCGAGCTACAAAGCCTCAGTGCGCCTGCGTGTAATCCTCTTTGAGATGGGAGCTAGCTGATTACTGCACATGACTCACCCCACCCCCCCCCCAACCCTTTGAGGCTTTGTTTATGGTAACGCTTTGGAAAATCCCTTCTCGATTTTGAAATGTATATCTGATTTGCACAGCACTGTGAGAATTGAGAGTTAAAAAAACCATTAACTGATTCATTTTGTTTTGTCATTCATTCTTATTCATTGGTGTACTGTAGGGATGGGGGGGGGTTATGGTTGTTGTCAATGATTATGATTAGCAGGAATGTGAATAAATATTTATTTTATTTTATCAGGAACCAAAAAATACAAATATAAAAATAATCATGAATAATACATAATGCAGTCTTTATTAAGTTCTTCTGGCAGATTGAAATTGGATAAACATTTAGAAAATATTTGTAAAACATGGGAAAACATGAATAATGCACATTTATAAGAATATTATTTAATAATATACAGCACCGACATTGTTTATTGCACTAAATCACGACGGCACGCCGAGATCTACCCCAGCTGCCGCCAGTAACAACCGCGCGCCGCCGCGTTTCCCCCACGCACCCCCCCTCCACTTCGCGCGCAATTTAAATCCCTTCCCGACCCCGTACCCGGCTCCTGCTCTGCCCCTCTGCTTCCCCGCACCCCCGCTTACCTTCATTTGATCTCCAGGGGTGTCGGGGAAGCCAGGGGAAGCCGGGGAAGACGGGGAAGCCGGGCGCGCATGTTACTGTGACGTCACAGTGCGCCGCCACGCGCCGCGGCTACCCGCTTCCCAGCCGCATGGAGCCGGCGGCTTTTGCTTCAATAAGCAATGTCGCTACTGTATACTGTAATGTATAATATATATATTGTGACAAACGGCTTACTCCGGGGCTCCGCCGTCAGTCCGGGACTGTTAGAACACGGTCTTTTAGGGTAGGTTAAATGACGAGGCGTCACGTGCTGTTCCTTTAAACAGGCTATGCCTGGTTTATTCAGTCCCAGGCACTGAGACTGCCACAGTGCATACAATAGAAACACAGCAAAACAAAAAGCTGCTCACCTGAGTGATAACTTGACTTAAATATTCCCTGACTCAGGGTTGAAGTGGCTTTTCCACTTCCAAAAGAAGATTTTATTTTTTGTATATTTTATAATATATTTATATTTATATATTTATATATTTATATAATATATTTTGTATATTTTATGAATAAAGAATTTGTTTTTAAAACATGTGACTGTAAACCATACTGACTGACATAAATGTTTTCACAACTGTAGCAGTAAACCATACACCTGTTGATGTTTTGAATTGCTGTGCACTTAAAATGTTTCTACATTGTACAGTATTTGTAAATAAATGTTTTTGTACTTACTCCACCAATAAAATAACATGTTGATTTGTTTTACATTGTTCCATTGGCTCCTTTGCTACTGTAACAAAATACAGTGTTTCTAGAAAGTCGAGGCATACTGCACTGTATACTGTAGGCATGCTCAGTATAAGAGTATTAAAAAAAATAGAAGACACGTACTGTACTGTATGTACTGGCACTGTATACTGTAGAAGACACATAATGTATGTACAGTACTGTGATACATGTAGAATAACTGCATAGTTTTAATTTTTTCGGGTTTATTACACAGTATACTGTATATAAAAAAGTATTGTATACTGTACGGCCGGAAAACATCAGCATACTGTTTCAGGTACAGTATTCTATCCTAATCAATAACAACGGCCACTAAACTGTAGACTCCGGTACGTGGGTTTTTAAATCCGATTCAGCAATGTGCAGGCATTGTTACACAAAGCGATATTATCCATAGAAATCCCTCCATTAGCCGTTTTCTTTTCTGAGGAAAAACAAAAAGAAAAGTTTTACTGTAATGGTCAGCCCCCTAAAGAAGTTCCCAGCCAGTCCCACCAATAATTTTCTCGGGGGGCGTCTCCTGTTCACATGCACATGCGCCTACCGTCGATGTAATGACACACATATGCGTTTCAAGAAGGTTCCAATGCGCATGCGCCTAGCGTTCCACCAATTGTTCAGTATCTGCAGTACAGTTCTGTAGAAGCCGCTCAGCCAATGATATTGCTTACAGGAGAATCGCTTGACTTTTGAATCGCACCAATATTGATACTGCATTGTCAAAATAAAAAAAACACAGAAAATAATACGGCAACAATACTCACCATAGAATTTCCCATTTAGCTGGTGCCGGCGCCGGTCCACTGCCAGTCCAGTGTTCTTGATCATCCATGTCGATAGTTTGCAGCGGGACTAGTCCACCTGTAGTGAGCTGATGAGGCTGGAAATTGCTTAGGTACATGCAAGCTTGATCGAAACTGCACGCAAAATCCGGCTCAGGCGTTCTGGATAGACAGCAAGGGTTGTCACTGACGGTGGGACTGTTATTGGAAGCTGGTGCTGGTGCATTGCTTGGCAGCGACTGTCGTTTCTTAGTTGGTTTTAACACGACCCTTCGCCTTTTGCCGTCATCATGATCATAGATACAGGAAAAAGCCAGTGATACACACCAATACCCTACAACAAATTGTGGCTCAATACGATAAAAACAGGGATCGCTACATAACCTTTTCCTTATTGCACGCTTCCACATATGAGGAGCTGGCGAAAATTTGTAAAAGTCATAGTTTTCGATAAAATACTGATAAATTTGAACAACTGTTGCCATCTTATCATCTGTTGCATTAATCGCGGCCCATATCAAATACGCGTAACTTCTGTCTGGTTTTTGGAAAGCGGGCTGCACTTGAACACTCATGGCGGGCGGCGGGTCTCTGGAGAATACTGTAACCGAAACTGGTCTTTGTCTTTCTTTAATATGAAAAGCCTAAATTGATACATTTTTGCAACCTCTTCCTTCAGTCTCAAGGCCAAGTTACAATAGCACACTGTGGTATCTTTTTTTAAACGAAACACCCGCAAGTCGACACATTACTGAAGCGAATGCGCATTACAATTCATGAATATCTGCCATCTGGCGGACACGCGAAGAATTGCAACCTATTAAATCCGAACCATTCTCAATAAACGCATCAACCGCGCATGACACATGTGTTGAGAACGCAAAATGAATGCGGCATGCTCCAGGTGAAGTGCGTTGCATTCCAGGAAAAATCCAGGGAAAAAACGGCGATGTGTTAGACTCAGATGAGCCGCAGCAGTAGGGGCCCCCGAACAGAGCCTTGTGGGACATTGCAGGTGATATCCAAGGGGTTGGAGTTAGAGCCTGAGATGGACACATGTTGGGATCTACCTGATAGGTAGGAATGAAACCAGTTTAAAGCATGCTTCCCTATTCCAGAGCTCTGGAGTTTGTTTAGCAAGATAACATGATCAACAGTAACAGTAAGCTCAACCCCAATGGGTGAACCATTAGCCTGTTACCAGTTAATAACTTACAGAAAAGACAGAGAAAGAGAGACAGGCTAGGATCAGGTATGAACCCTCTCTTATACCTGCTACCCCTTGTCCTCTTACACCCTCTGCTCCTCCTTTACCCTGTGCCCCTGTTCAGCATTCAACACCCAAAGACTAGCACATTCAAGGCAAATGTACACCTTTCTTACAAACATTGTAATGCAGTATCAGATCTTTCATAAAAGCTGTTGTACTGCAGCTTGCATCCCAGCAGTACGGCTGTAGAAGCTGGAGCTTTTATGTGCTGAATCCCTAAGCAGAAGGTGTACTTTTTATTATTCTGCATCCAGGCTCACTTGTAGCATGTGAGAAGATCCATGTAGCTTAACTCATCCCCTTTGAACAGCACACAAAGTCCTTCTATTTTCTTTAACTTTATTAGTGGGGTTAACAGAAATATAAAAGTACTTGCATGTAGTTTGTGGTAGAAAATGTCTCTAGTGAGGAGAAGAATCCTATTTCAGAGGTAGTGGCTTTGGTATCAGGGCAAGTGCTTCTCTGAGGGGAAGGTAAAAAGGAATCCCTTTCTAAGGGAGCAGTGGAAGATGTGTCTATTCACTTTGGCTGCTGTTGAAAAGAGAAAGCACCCTTTCCTTGACAGACAGGAACAAGCCAATGGGCATCACAATATACAGAGAAGGGCAGGGGGAGAGGGCTAAACCAATCTCAACTATGAGCATTGGGAGGTTGCCAGGGCAACTGACTAGTGGCATGTGGAAAAAGTAATGTTATAACAATTATGTTGCAATTTACATAGCAGCGCTGACGGCTAGAACACGGGAAAACATGCAACTGTCCCTGGGGAGAGCTGGCAGCCTGAGAGCAGAAAAAATACATAGAGAATATACAATCCTGTTCCAGGACAAAGACCATAATAACAAAGACCTAAACTCTTCAAAGGGGAGAGTGGGAAAGAACAAAAGCTCCCTGTAGCATGCACTTGCTACCAGCAATGTAAAGACGTAGTTAAAAATTAAAGGGTTAGGTACCCATATTACAACCAACTAGAATAGAGAACGTCCCTGACAAGGGTGGGAACTGTAGTATTATGAACATTAATATCCAAATTTATTGAGTCCGTGGACCAAAACTAAAATAAATGGGACACAAATGTACATAAAGTCATGTAGCATATCCACCAAACTAAGGCTGCGTCCACAGAATGTGGAGCAGCGCTGAGCCGCGCGGACGCTGATGCTCACCTGATCAAGCATGAGCGATTTCATTCACATGCAGGCGAGCCAGCATCCGCAATCGGGAGGCCGGGGGAGGTGGGGCAGTGACGTCGCTGGGCCAATTGCCCGCGACGCACCGACGTCAACGTCACAGTGCCGATGTCACGGCGCCGTCACGTTGACGCTGCTTCGCGCTGATTGGACAGCTTTGGCTGTCGACTGAAAAATCCAACTCATCAGCACACCTGCGGACGCTTTGCGTGAGCCCCCTCTTAAGACATTCTCATTAATGATGCCGGGGCTCAGCGCTGCTTGTCCTTCTATGGACGCAGCCTAAGTCAAGCAATCGCCAGCATGATATCTGGAATACTGTGTTGGGTTCCCCTGGTAACAGCTATGTCAGGATCAGGCTGAATGCAGCGCCTGGCTGTGAACAATGGTTACTGAACCTAGGCAGCTATGCGTACTGAGTGTAGAACCCGGATGAGTAAACCTAAATGGATGGCGGATTAAGGGTCCTGTAGCAAGGGGCAGGATATACTGTTGTGAACACTACAAATAAATCGGCTCCCAATTGAGATCAGCAACATAGTATTTGCTGTGTACTACCACCAGCAGGTAATATAAACATGCAGAGGGCAATGATGGAAAAGACCAATGACGGGCAGATAACACTTGCGTGAAAAAATGAAGGACTATATAAATGAGTAAGTTCTAATGTGCCTATTGATATCCCTGCAGCTAAGGCAGTGATCGGACAGTGATACAGTGACCGGACAGGTAGGTAGGTGGGTATCCCTGCCATGTCCCTAATGACAGTTGGTGAATAGGAGCAGTGCGGTGTACCTGCACTCTAGTAGATATCCCTAAGTACTATATTGGAGACATGCCTAGCAGGAATGAAAAGTGTATATACAAGACACCCTCCCTAGACTGTAGTGAGTGTTGGTAGTGTGTCCCTCCTGCTAGATATTAGTGCGGATAGGTATCTTGTCTGTGTCGCAAATACAGCAGTCTCCAGAGTTAAGAGAACCGCTACTGAGTCTGTCACTAAGGCTGGGGCCATAGAGGGGGTAGCAGGGCTGAGGCGCGCTGATGCTGAGGCTCGCCTGCTGAAATCTGCGCGATCTCATGCCTATGCAGGCGAGCCAGCGGGCGCGATCGGGAGGCGGGGTGAGACTGAGGGCGGCGGGGCAGTGATGTCGCTGGGCCAATCGATCGCGACGCACCGACGTCGACATCACGGCGCCGTGACGTTGACGCTGCTCAGCGCTGATTGGATGTTTGGCTGTCGGCTGAAAAATCCAGCGCCTCAGCATACCTGCGGACGCTCGCGTGAGCCCCCTCTAAAGACATCCTCATGGAGGATGCAGGGGCTCAGCGCAGAGTGTCCGCACGGCTCAGCACGGACGTGCCTTCTATGGACTCAGCCTAAGAAGCAAATACTCAACAAAAGCCGCCACAGTGAAGGATATAAAGCTAGTGAGTATGTCTTAATGCGGTTTGTTCAATGCATATACTGTACAGTACTTAGCTTAGCTTCCTAGAGTTATGTATGGGTGTGGAATCTGACTGTGGTGACAGCAGCGTGCCTGCATTCCCGACGTACGCTTCGCTTAGACCGTAGAAAGCTTTGTCAAAGGTATACCGCATTAAGTCATTGCCCTCTGACCCTGCATGTTTATATCACCTGCTGGTGGTATACACAGTGAAAGCGTTACTTTTTCACTTTGGCAGGAATCACTTCACTCAACCTAGTGATCTGGACAGCACTGGATTAGCAGTCTCCGAAACACAGACAAATACGAGCTCGGGAAGCTAGGAGTCAGACAACAGTGCTGATTCCACACTTCAAAGTTTTATTCAGTTGTGCCCCGACATTTATACAGAAAACCAAGGGCATGTTAATACATAACATATCATGTTTAACAATGTGAGAAAGAACAAGTTTCTGTAGAGGTTATGTATCTGTGTCTTTGGACAAAGCATTAGTAAATCATTACTTCTTGCTTATGTTTGGCCGGCAGTTTCTACTTCTACATTACAAAGAGAAATACAGGGAATGTTTATCAAGAGCATGCAGCTGTATTGTTTGGGACATTTTACAGCTCTTGCTATTGTATAAAAGACAAACTGAAAACAACAGAAGTAAATAAAGATTACAACTAGCATAGTGAGTTAATTCTCTCAGTACTGGAACAGCTCGTATAAGAAAGATAAAGTTGGCAGATTATATTAACCCTTTCAATCCCTGAGACTTGTAGAGCTGACATATAATTTTAACCCCTTCACACAGCGAATACTATGTTGCTGATCTCAATTGGGAGCCAATTTATTTGTAGTGTTCACAACAGTATATTTTGCCCCTTGCTACAGGACCCTTAATCCGCCATCCATTTAGGCTTACTCATCTGGGTTCTACACTCAGTACGCATAGCTGCCTAGGTTCAGTAACCATTGTTCACAGCCAGGTGCTGCATTCAGCCTGATCCTGACATAGCGGTTACAGGGGGAACCCAACACAGTATTCCAGATATCATGCTGGCGATTGCTTGACTTAAAAGTTTGGTGGATATGCTACATGACTTTATGTTCATTTGTGTCCCATTTATTTTAGTTTTGGCCCACGGACTCAATAAATTTGGATTTTAATGTTCATAATGCTACAGTTCCCCCCTTGTCAGGGACGTTCTCTATTCTAGTTAGTTGTAATATGGGTACTTAAGCCTTTAATTTTTAATTACATCTTTACATTGCTGGTAGCGAGTGCATGTTACAGGGGGCTTTGTTCCCTGTCCACTCTTTCCCTTTGAAGAGTTTAGGGCTTTGATATTATGGTCCATATAGCCTTCCCCTAGTGCACTATTCAGCCTGCCCTATACTATGAGGCTGAGCAGGTTCTCTCTATTTTGTTCTCTAAAAAGACGAAGAGCCCGGGCATGCGGTGATGCTTCAAACTGCATGTATGTTGTTAACAAATAAATAAAATACATAGTCATTATTAAACCATTACACATGGCAAATGTATTCTCACACGTACATACCAAGCACCACCAAAATCTGCAGTGGGATATGTATTAAAATGACACATTTGCTCCTGGATGTTATGAAACTTTGCTGGCATCAAATATATGAAAGTTGTTGTCCACGCTTCTTGTATCTGAACCAGAATTATTAAGTACAATTGAAAGCCACCTTAGATCTGGAGGATTTAATTGATGTAAATAAAAAAAAACTACTTAATGCCCAATGCCACACTGTGATATGTAACCCATTTAAAGCAGCATTTTATTCAAAATCCAGGGTTTAAATAAAATAAAATCAGTTGTGTAGTGTTTGTATAATACTGCATTTTTAAAATTCTCTCTTTATGCCTTCTTAATATTTAATGAAGTTTCCTTGGGTTGATGTAGCAACTATTTAGGAAGATAAACTACTTCCTCTTTTGAAATACACAGCCATAATGCGTGCCCTGGGAAGCAGGGTCTTTGCCGATCGATCGGCAGCTTCGATCAATTGCATTGCTGTAAAAGGTAAAGAACTGCTGCGTTTATTATACTAAAAAATGGCCAAGATGATATGCTGCTTTAGTAATTAAACACATTTGTTAATAATTGCTAGCATGCAGCAACAAATACAATAGAAACAAAAGAACATCTCATGGATAAAAGCAAATACAATGGACTTAAAAACATATGCAGTACTTGGGATTTTGGTTACATCTCCCGCGGCCGGAGATATTAAACTTATGGCAGAGAAACGCATTGCAGGCACTTTTGGCCTTTACATATTTGGCACTAAGCTATACATTCTGTTTTTATCATCGGCCCTTTTGCTGCTTGAGTACCAGGAACACTGTCCACTTCATTGTATGGAATGTTTTCTGACAATACTGCTCTAAATTGGGATTTTAAAGCATTATAAAAAACAATATCAGTGGCACACTGATGGTCTCTTACATTTATAGCTCTTTGACCAACATATTACTTGAACTAACCTATATATCGTGAGCACTATATTAACCATGACAGTACAACATGTTTCAATCGCTTGGCAAATCTGCCCCAATATCAATAAGTGGAGAAAAAAGCTGTGTGTGCTGTGCACGCGCATAGTAAGTGAAACTTCTTTGACTTTTGTCACAGAAATTGTATTTGTGTTGGTGTTGGTGATGTTTTAATTAAAAATCAAAATACAATCTCAATGACAAAACGCAAATAAATTTGACTTAGAATGCGCGTGCTCGGCACACATCCCCTGTATTAGCTATTTGCACTAAGTGTGAATTCCGCGTGTGACTGAGAGTGTGCGTGTGACTGAGAGTGTGCGTGTGACTGAGAGTGTGCGTGTGACTGAGAGTGTGCGTGTGACTGAGAGTGTGCGCGTGTGACTGAGAGTGTGCGCGCGTGACTGAGAGTGTGCGCGTGTGACTGAGAGTGCGCGTGTGACTGAGTGCGCGTGTGACAGAGTGCCGTGGTGTACGTGAGAGTGTGCGCGTGTTGACGCGGAGAGGTGCTCGTGTGACTGAGAGTGTCGCCGGTGGGGATGTGGCAGGTACTGAGGCCTGCGGTGTTGACAGAGAGTGCGCGTTGTGACAGTGAGGAGTGCGCGTGTGACAGGAGTGGGACGCGTGTGACAGATGTGCGTATTGTACAGAAGTGCGCGTGTGACAGAGAGTGTGCGCTGTGACAGAGAGTGTGCGCGTGGCGTGCCGAGAGTGCGCGTGTGACAGAGTGCAAGCTGTGACAGAGATCGGCGTGTGTTTGACAGAAGGTGCGGTTGACGCGAGGTGCGCGTGTGACGAGTGTGCGGCGTGTGACGAGTGTGACGAGTCGGTGAGAGAGTGTGCGTTGACTGAGCGTGTGCGTGTGTAGCTGGTGCGTGTGGACTGCGTGTGCGTGTGACTGTGCGTGTGACTATGCGTGTGCGTGTGACTGTGCTTGGGTGCGTCTGACTGTGAGTGTGACTGAGTGGCGTCTGACTGTGAGTGTGACTGAGTGGTGAGTGTGGACTGAGTGTATGTGTGACTGTGAGTGTGGCGTGGTGAGTGTGACTGAGTGTGCGTGTGACTGTAGTTGTGTGTGGGGGTGCCTGGGGTCAGTGGTGTGGGGGGTTCTGGGGGTCAGGTCAGTGTGTGGTCGGGGGCTCGTGTGGTGGGGTCATTGTAGTGTGGGGGTCTGGGGGGGTCAGGGTCGAGTGGGTGTGTGGGTGTCTGGGGGGTAGTCAGTGTGTGTGTGGGGGGTCTGGGGGGTCAGGCCTGTGTGTGTGTGGTGGTCCTGTCGTGTGTGTGGGGGGTCGTGGTTGTTGACAGTCAGTGTGTGTGGGGGTTCTGGGGGGTTCAGTCAGTGTGTGTGGGGGTCCTGGGGGTTCAGTCAGTGTGTTGTGGGGGTCTGGGGGGTGGTCAGGTCAGTGGGTGTTGGTGCTGGGTGGTCAGTCAGTGTGTGTGGGGGTCTGGTGGGTGGGTCAGTCAGGTGGGTGTGTGGGGTGTCTGGGGGTCAGTCAGTGTGTTGTGGGGGTGGTCTGGGGGTTCAGTCAGTGTGTGTGGGTCTGTGGGGGGGGTCAGTCAGTGTGTTGGGGTCTGGGTGGTCAGTCAGGGTGTTTGGTGGTCTGGTGGGGGGTCAGTCAGTGTGTGTGGGGGGTCTGGGTGGGTCCGGGCAGTGCTGGTGGGGGGTCTGGGGGGTCAGTCAGTTTGTGGGGGTCTTGGGTTCAGTCAGGGTATGTGTGGGGGTCTGGGGGGTTCAGTCAGTGTGTGGGGGTGGTTCTGGGGGTTAGTCAGTGTGTGTGTGGGGTCTGGGGGTCTTCAGTGTGTTTTGGTGGGTCTGGGGGGGGGTAAGTCATGTGTGTGTGGGGGTCTGGGGGGGTCAGTCATTGTGTGTGGGGGGGTCTGGGGGGGTCGTCGGGGGGGGGGGGGTGGGGGTTCATATGAGCTTGTTTTGCGTAATGTAGTCCAGCTTGTTCACATGACAGCGTTGGTGCTCTGCGGGTCCCTCTGAACTCACCAAGGTCACCCTCGATCTCTCCCTCCACTGGGGTCTTCGCGTTTTCCTGGGGTCAGTCAGTGGCGTGTCGGGGTGCGGAGGTCAGTCGTGTGTGGGGGGGTCTGGGGGTTCAGTCAGTGTGGGTTGGGGGGTTGGTCTGTGTGTGGGTCTGTACAGTCGGTGTGGTGGGGGTCTGGGGTGGTCTCAGTGTGTTTGGGCGGTCTGTGGGGGTAGTCAGTGTGTGGGGGTTGGGGGGGGTCATTCAGTGTGGTGGGGTCTGGGGAGGTTCAGTCAGTGTGTGGTGTCTCTGGGGGTCAGTAAGTGTGTGTGGGTCTGGGGTGGTGTCATCGAGATGGTTGGGGGTGGGGGGGTCAGTCACGTGGTGTGTGGGGTTGGGGGGGTCAGTCAGTCGGGGTGTGGGAGGTCTGGGGGGGCGGTCAGGTCAGTGGTGGTGGGGGTCTGGGGGGATATCTGTCGGCCATGTGTGGCGAGGGGATTGGGGGGTGAGTCGTTGGTCTTGGGGCTGGGTCCGTCAGTGTGTTGGGGGTCCGGGGGGGTCCGTGGTGCGGGGGTCTCGGGGGGGGGGGGTCCGCGCTGTTGCGCCCGATTTTTGTACCACCGTTCCGGGGCCCGCAAACCCCGCGTCACTAGGGCTGAATGGCGCCGCTGTGCCAGCCGCTCTTCTGCCATGCGCGGCATGGCAGCGGTAGTGGAAGTAGGCGGGAACACATGTGTGGGCGGGAGGGAGGTCCATTCGGGTTAGGAAGGGTGGGGGGGGGGGCTGTCCCGGTTCGGGCGTCTCTCTGTCCGCGGTCTGTCGGTCTCTGCTGTCCCGGTCAGCAACGGGGAACGGCAACACATGTTTACAGCCGTGGCAGCGGGCGGGGAACGGCGCCGCTGCCAACCGCTTCTGCGCTTTCCTCCAGTCCCCATGATTACTGAGCATGCGCGGCTTGGCAGCGGAGTTGCGGGGTGAATGGCGGCCGTTAGGAGCGGCGCCGGCGGCTATCGCCGCCGCCGCCGCATCTGATTTGTGGAGCGGGTGTGATGTCAGTGTTGGGGTCGGGCTGAGCCAGAACACAGCCCGGCCTCAACTGCCAGCACTGACGTCACATCCGTTTCATTTCTGTCTCCACAATTCTTTTTTGCCCCATCACGAATGAGGTGCCACTAAGGAAGTTTCACTTCAAAAGTGGATTTATTTGAATGCCAACGCATAAAAAAACGCTGAGCATATTGTTTCATTTTAGTAAACAGATAATTGGGAACGATATAATTTACCGATTGTAATTGTAATTAACAAATTATAATTGTAATTTACCGACTGGAATCTCCCCCCCCCCCCCCCCAGACATCCTAAGTTTTTACTTATAGGCATCCCAAAAGCACAGTTTCTGAGGCTGAAACGTATATGTTCCAATATGGACAATTTTTTATATCAATCAAAAGAACTAGCCTCAAGATTTTGCCAAAAGGGATACAGGGAGACAGACATACAGAGGGCCTTTGAACATGCATTTCATACCCCACAAAATTATCTTTTGAAAAATAAAAATAAAACTAGAGATGGTAATCAGAAGGCACCATTATGTTTTAGTACACAGCACAGTTGACAGGCCAATGTAATTCGCACTATTGTTTCCAAACACTGGAACATTCTAAGCCTCGATACTAAACTAAAATCATCTATTGAAGATTTACATAAATTTGTATTTAGAAACTTATCGAATTGTGTGTCACCAAGTTTATTTGTTACACCTCCAGCGACAACCAAAGGTTTTGTACCACCTTTAGGCTTCTACAAATGCGGATTTTGCGAAATGTGTACCTATGCAAAACCGATAAAGACTATATATTCAAAGAAAAATAAGGACAAAATAAAATTGAAGAGTTTCATTACATGTAATACCCACTATGTCATTTATATGTTAACTTGTGGGTGTGGGAAGAACTATATCGGGAGAACTATACGTCCATTAAAAATACGTATAATGGAACATATTAGATCCATTAAAAATAAAGATCTAAGATTCCCAGTCGCGGGACATTTTGCTTAATGCTCAATGGGCAAATTAAACCTATTCACTTTTAGTGGAATTGAATATGTTCCTCCTCCAGTCAGTGTTCTGGATTTTTACAATGGATAGTCTAACACCCAAGGACATTAAAGCTGCAGTTCAGTCTTTTTTTAAATTTTTTTTTACTTCAATAGTTTCATGTGGGCAATCTCTAATTACCTAAAGAACTGCATAGCTGCTGGTCAATTCGTTCTCTGGCTATTGATCGGCAAAGTTTGGTGACATCTTTAAATATGGGGAATGTAAATCGTTGCTATAGGAACAAGCATGCTTGTTAAAATAGAATACAAGAAAATTGGTCTTTCAAAGTTGTTTTTTTTAAAACAGAAAATGCTAAAAGTATTTTTTCTTACTACAGAACTGATTTATTAAAAAAAAAAAACACATGCAGGATATTGCCTGAACTGCAGCTTTAATGTTGACTGGGAGATCAAACACTTTCTCTAGTACTCCCTGAAATAAGTTCTTCAACCCCCCCCCCACCCCCCCAGTGATACAATTTTAGTACTGGTGGTTGTTGTTGCAATCTTTGTTGCAATAGTCCTGACTAGAAATGTTGCTACACATGCCCCTGAATATCTAACAATTTTGAACACCATCTTGGGCACTAATTCTTTGTTATTGGGTCTGTGGGTTACCCCGACCAGATAAACTTGGTTTTACCAATTTGAGCTATCTTTAGTCTCCCTAGAGTCGGAGTTCCCCATCATTAACTTAAGAATATTGTCACAAAAAAATATTACATTACAGTAGCTTTGTGATTCCTTGAGATGTTTATTGTTAAAGAACATACTAATATAAACTATTAACATCTTTAAAAATATCATCATGTTCATCTTGTCCATATGATTGATCACTAACCTGATACCATGGATTGGCAAATAATTAATGATATTTTGTAAACTATAGCTATGAATTTCTTTGCCTGCATTATAGATTGGTAACATTGTTTTGCAGATTAATTATTAAGGAATTAAATACATTGTTTAGACATTGGTTGTTTACAAATGTCCATCTATTACCAGCTTTTGAAACTGCAATAATCATTGTCATTGTTATAGCTCATTTGAGATGTACAATATATATATACACTATATACTAATTACAATTTTCATCTCATACTATTCAAGCAAATAAGTTTGATCTCTTTGCACTTATTAATTTTTTCACATATATTCTCTGACTTTACTTGATTTTATTATATATTTTTGGATGTATCTTTCTTTCATAAATCTACATTTTAATTACATAGAACTTCTTGGTTGAGGATGAGTGAAAAAATAGTAATCTTATGATTGATCCTTCCCCCCAATTAGTATGTATGTATATACTTTTGTATATTTTTCTTTATATTTATTTTTTCTGTTTTTTGGCTTCACTTCATTTGTGTTGTCATTGCGCATGTGTTTAGTAGTGTTGAACTGATCTATTCTGGGCGGGTATCTATCCACCAGCCGTGTAGGCTGCTCCAAATTCATTGCGGAGGGCAGTGTGATGTCACGTCCGGTTCAGTTCATTACTTAAGGTACTGTATGTCGAGTAACGATACTCTTTGTCAAAGCCCCACAGAGGTGAAACGCGTTAAAAGTTCACAGGGGGTCTATCCCCTCTTTCATTCATTTTGCTCATGGTTAAATAAAGGCATATTTTTTGATTGCACAGTCCAGCCTCCCATTTTGCTAGCAGTGCCCGCTGATTTTCTCCCTTCACTGAGATGTTTCGTGTCCCCTCCCAGTGTGTTGTGCTTCAGAACCAAAAAGTGGGACACGATTTTAGCATAACCACAATCACCAGAGATGTGGTTTAGAAGACATTAGTATTAGGTAAATAATAACATTTATGAGAATATTATTGAAAGAAAATAAAGTGTATTTTGAAGGCCTGATATTAGGCTGCGGTTAGTGTGCGCGACAGAGCTCAAGTAGGCGAGCACGCCTCTCGCTTGAGCATTCTGTCCTCCGTTGACGTGCACGACAGAGAGGGGTGGCCGTGACGTCACCAGACTGGTTTGCCGTTATTGGCTCAAACTGCTCACGTGATGCGTCTGCCGCGTGAAAATGGCTTGGTCTCCTCTAAATCCTGCCGCACGCAGCATGGCCGGACTGGGGCACTTATATGAATTTGTTTGTGCTGCGCGTGGTCACATGCACTATGTCCGCAGCCCTACACACCAAAAATGGCATTGGGAGAGATATACAGGTACCTGTATCAGATCAAGCCATCCAAGTATAACTATTTTTTTTAATTAAAATAGTACACGGAAAGAACAGAGGCAGTGGAATTACTGTTAATATTCCTTATATCATGCTCACAATGTGTACAACATTTACATGATTACCCTGTTCAAGAACAGACACTTAAAACGACTACTTGGTTCTGTCTGAAAATAATTTGACAATAGATTTCTTACAGTATGTTCAACTCTTGAGCAAGTCAGAATGTACTTTATTCCTTTTTATCCCTTTGAGAGCCGAGGGGCCATGGCACCCTTTGGTAATCACATTACTGCGCCATCACTGACGACATCCCACTTCATTAAATCGCTTCCCTAGACAAACGAGCGTGCATTTTATGACGGCTACTACGTTTTGGGGCCCTAGGAGAACCAGACCCCATGATGTAGTAGCTACGTCTCAGGGCACCCAAAGGATTAAATGTCATAGGGGTGCATAATCCTGGTCAATACCAAAGCAAACAGAAAAACACGAAACATGTTTTGATGCTAGAATTTCATTTTATTTCAAGACTGATCAAAAAAAAAAAACCAAAACAACAAAACAAACAATATTGTAATATGAAAATGGATATTGCTAAAAAAAAGTAGCAGTGATTTCAATAAGGCCCCGTGGTTTATAACATCTTTGCTGCCAGAGGGGGCTGCACCACATTGCCAAGCGTTGTAGGCGCCTATGGCAGGGACCGGGGTTGATGCAGAATGAAACCATCGAGAACAAGCCCATTCATTACTTTTTTTTCTAATGTAGCCACTTCCGAGACAAGATGTACACGCCAGCTTTTACACTGTACCTTTTTAAAAACATCTTGTTGTATTTTTACAAACTATTAAGCAATGCACTGCAACAAAATGTAAACAAAAAAAAGGGAGGTACCTTCAACAGGCTGCAAACCCATTCAACAGGGGTAGATTTGACATTTGTGTAAGTGTTGCCAAAAAACACCATTTTAGGAATACACGAGAAAAAGAAAAAAAAACCCACATCTGATGGAAAACGATTTAGAAAAATTACTGATTCTAAAAATATACCAATTCTACAGAGCACATGTATGATGCTTCTAATTTGATTTGACTTCAATCTGTTTGTCAAACAGAGACATTTACGAGACAACATGTTGGTGAATATAAAACTTTTTAGAAAAGTCTTGCATGTAAAGTAGGATTCTAGACAAAGCGCGTTTATTGCTTGATTGTAGCCAAGTGTTTTTTTTCAGGCAATACACCAAACCTTGGACTGCTTATCTTTGTATAAAATGGGCAAAGGCTTTTGTACAGCAGGGCACAAGAAAGTTTATTAATCTCCAAAGGGGATTGTGTACGATCTGAACAAAGCTCTCAGCCAGCCCATTTTAGAACAGGACAAAACAGGCTTTGTAAGGGAAAAAGTATCAAGTGTTCTCAAGCATAAATAAGAAGAGAGTATTTACAGAGCGACAAACTTCTAATCGTCGTCAGAATCTGAATCATACTTCTTTCCCCGGATAGTTTTCTTATCCAGTTTTGTGAAATTAGCCCCATATTTCTTCTGGCTCTCGTAAGGTGGCTCCATTACATTTCCACTACAGAAGCAGAGAGAGAAAGTGTTAATCCAACATCACAACCATTCACATATTTACTTAAACGGTTGAGAAGATTGAAAGGAAAAGACTAATCTAATAGGAATGCCAAATGTAATGATTTGCTCCTTTTAAAACCAATGCATTTCCCCCTTGGTGGGAAGCATGGAGTCACCGGAGCTGAACCATGTTAATTTCAGCTCCGGGGCCACCGGCGCCCTGAGATACATACTGTACCTACAAGGTGATGCCGGTAGAAGCCCCATCTGAGGGCACAATATAGTGGTTCAAATCTCACACTGCATATCGGCCAGCATGGAGTAGGACCTTTAATATGGAGATACCAGCATCGCGTACAGGAGGTATGCACCTCGGGAAGCAGGGGTTCTCTGGAGCTGAAATTAACACAGTTCAGCTCCGGAGACCCCTGCTTCTATAAAACAAAGCTTTTGGATGTCATGTTGCAGACAATAAGGTCCTCAGGATTAAGACAGATTACTTGATGTGAGCACAACAGGTTGCACAAACTGGTGGCTTGTGGCTGGATGCAGCCCTTCACCCCTTGCAAGAGGGTTTGATCGGTCCCTTGACCCGGTTGAGTTAAACTATGCAGAAGAGCGAATCAGCTGAAGCAATGGCCCATCTATTTTGATGGGATGCCACCTACTCCTTGCACAGAACCCGAACTCCTTGCACAGAAACTAAAATCTTTCCAAACCAAGGGGAAGATTGATTCACAATATATTAAAGGAGCAACTCCCGCTTAAAAAAAATAGTTGTTTAGTATTTTTTTGTTTTTAAAACAGGATTGAAGCAGGGGGTCTACGTAGTTTAACTATGTCAAGTTCAGCTCAAGGGACACACTGCTTCCAGAGATACTTACCTACGAAGGGGGCGCGGGTATCTCTGCAGTTTTCTGCAGCTTAAAGCTCCCACGACACACGGCCAATAGGAAGCTACATCCGGTGACATCACGGCTCCCTATTGGCTTGCAGGCGCTTTGAAAAGTCGCCGTAATCTGAACCCTGGATGCGAGCCGGAGTAGCCAACAGCACACCCTACAGAGGTAAGTATCTATGGAAGCAGAGGGTCCCTGGAGATTAAATTAATGGCGTTCAGCTCCGCAGACCCCTGCTTCAAACCTGCAGATAAATCGTGCTGTTTTTGAAATTGCCCTCAAAGTGTACACCAGCAAAGACAAATGTGCCAGTAAAATCATGCTTTATCTGTATGTAAAAATAAAAAACTTTTAATAGGGGAACAACGCTCATTAAAAAAAGGTCAATAGGAAGATGAAAGCGTAATGAGGGGCTGGGGAGGGGGGAAAAAAAGGAATCCACGACATTAATGGAGCCATCATTTTTACATTTTTAATTGAAGATGTATTGAACACAGGAAAATGTATAATGTAATGTTACCTGTAGGTAATAATATCACCACAACCAAGTCTCCACTCCAATGTCTCTGTGGTGAAGTCATCGTTATTGCCCAGATCAGTAAAACCAACCACGTAATCTTTTGTCTTTCCGTCTTTCACCAATGCCAGAGTGGGGATTGCTTTTATGCGCAGTCTCTCGCATAAGAAAGGAGCTTTCTCGACATTTAATTTCAGGAACTTGGTCTCAATGTGCTTCTTGGACAGCACTGCCAAGTGCTTGTCCAGTATCTTACATCTGGTCAAAGATAAAACACAGTGTGAGAAATAAATCTCTCTCTATCAAGTCTGAGGGTGAAAACAAAACACTGGATGGCGCTCAAACACTTATCTCGTGAAGTAGTAAATAAATGTGAATGTGATTGTGAATACAAAGTACAGTAAATATACTATAAAGGGTGAAAAAAACACAGTGAAATATAGGCAAAACAAATCTTGCTACTACCCTTAAGATACTATAAAGGAGATGAAACCGCTCATCCGTATTGAGAATCAAATATATAAACACAGTTTAGACAGGTGCTTAAAGGGGACAGAGAAATATTTATTAACAGTGATGATCCCAAGAGGATCAGATAGGTTGGCCTTTATTTTAGCACTCAATGGTCGGGAAGAGATAAAGTGGATAACAGTGATCCTTCCGAATAGTTTCTGTTGTAGGGCTGTTTAGCCTTTAGAGAACCGATAGACCAAAAAATAAAAAAGTTTTAATAGTTCAATTACTCATTAAAACACACAAAATTAATTCATACACTTAAAAAAAACCCTTGTAGAAGTGGCAAGGTGCAGTAAGTATAGCCAATAGAAAATGTCTATATATATATTAGACTATGCTGTCTAAGGCCTCGGTCCCGCTGCGCTCGTTGGCGCGGACGGCAATGTCGCGAGTTCCCCACCAGCAGGGGAATCCTCGCGAGCCGGTCCCCACTGGCGGCACAGCTGACTACACGCTGTCGCGCGTCAGCCGCTGGAGACACCAGAGAATGGTGTTTTCTAGCGTTGACGCGTGACGTGGTGTGGCTGTGAGCCAATGGGGAGGGGAGGCTTCGGGAGGAGGGGAGGCTTCGGGAGGAGGAGAGGCTTCGGGGAGCGGGGAGGAGTGTGGAGTGAAAGCAGGTGAGTGCCTTTCTCTGTGTGTGTGTCTGTGTGTGTGCGTGCCTGTCTGTGTGTGTATGTGTGTGCCCGAGTGCGTGAGTGCCTGCCTCTGTCTCTGTGTGTGTGTGTGTGTGTGTGTGTATGAGTGCGTGAGTGCCTGCCTCTGTCTCTGTGTGTGTGTGTGTGTGTGTGTGTGTATGAGTGCGTGAGTGCCTGCCTGTGTGTGCGCGCGTGTGTGTGTATGAGTGCGTGAGTGCCTGCCTGTGTGTGTGTATGTATGAGTGCCTGCGTGTGTGTGTGTTTAATACTTACCGAAGCTCCAGCTCCAGCCCGAGTCCGTGGAGGGAGGGGGGGGGGGAAGAGTAGCGGGTCCCTCCGCTCAAGCCACGCCCCCCCTCCCTGTCAAACCGCCCACCACCCGCCCACCTCCCGCTCCCTACAGACCGCATATCGCGGTCTGTGTATCTCAGCGCACCGCCTGTCAGCAGTGCGGGTGCGCTGACTCTGGGAGCGGGGCCTTAGCCTAAGAACATCCATTATCAGTTTCAAGCATAGTGTTGAACTGGCTCAGTAAAAACGCAATCCTAACTGGAGATGTATATATACTATGAGCTGATAAAATATCAGATTGCAATAGTTCAGGCTTGTAGCTGCTAAGTATCGATACTGGTGATCCCTGCAACAGTAGTGATACTATCTAGGTCAAATAGTTTGGATATTAATGCCACAAATCACAACCTTGATATCTGGGTATCTACCAGTACTAGTAGTGTAACGCCCCCAGGAGCGGGCAGAATCAATATCCCAAAATAGAAACAAAGCACAAAACGGCTTGATCACAGCGGATCAAAAACAAACTCTATTCACTTTGTGTGTAAGTTTGTAGCTGCTATGAAAGATAGTACGTGTCAGTATAGGTGATCCCTGCAACAATAGTAACACTATCTAGTCAATTAGTCTGGATATTGGTGCCGCAAATAGCAACCGTAGTATCCGGGTATATACCCATGTGAATAGTGTAACGCCCCCAGGAGCGAGCAGGGAATTAATGTCCCAAGATACAAGCAGAACAAAGCAGTTTGATCGCGGCGGATCAAAATCCACGTTGAGACTTCATGATGAATACAAGCCTGACTCTCTCGGTGTTAGGATTACTGGATGTCGCCACTTCTAATGACGTCAGTTCATGACGATCGTTTCACGTGTAACCACGCTCCTTGGTCTAATCGGTAGATATTTATATGGTTAGTGATAAGAAGGTCCCGCCTCTACTGACGTATGTGGGCGGGAACTATGTCCGTGATCCCACGGATGCATAGTAAAGGATGTCTCCTGTATGTAATACGAGGCATGATTACAGTTGCTGAAACGCCTATATAGATGGTCATGTATGTATCCCTATACCAGCGAAAGTAATGATAGAGATATGTCTTTTTTCTTTCTATTAAAGTCATTAAAATGATCTCATTGTGTACAATTCTTGACATCAATGCACATCACAACATTTTATGGTCCTATGTCAGGCATGCACCAAGGAAAGTATACCCCCTGGAGGTATGGCTCTAAGATAATACAGTATTAAGAAATGGAAAGATAATATATATATAGTGTATAGTGATATTGTAGGAGTGAGTGAAATAATAAAATCTGCCCGAAAAGGTCAATGCAGATTAGAGTAGTTCAACTTTTATAATCATCTGTGATTGTTAATATGGTTAAATAATAATAGTGCAGTGTACTAGGGCAGGGGTGAGCAAACTTTTTATGCCGAGCCCCCCTTTTCATCCATGACATTTCTCGGGCCCCCCCTGCCTGATGTAATCAAAATCACATGACATCAGCGCACGTGAGCTGGTTCAGCCAATGAGGGCGAAACCAGCTTGGGAACGCACCCGCCCACGGCGTCTACAAAAAAAGTATTTAGAACACAAATACATCACTTAAAATAATATTATGATATTTGTCTAATAGTGTCCCCATTATGCGTGTATTTTAATCTCTCTCTCCCGCCACATCAGGACCTCTCTGCCCTCTTCCACAGTGTCACAACTCCTCTCTCCCAGTTCTCTCCCTGTATTTCTCACTCCCCCTCCCTCCCCCTCCCCTCAGTGTCTTTTCCCCTCCCCTACCCCCAGTGTCCCCCTCCCTCCCCCCCAGTGTCTCCCCCCCTCCCTCCCCCGTGTCTCCCCCTCCCTCCCAGGTCTCCCCTCCCTCCCCCCAGTGTTTCTCCCTCCCTCCCCCCGTTGTGTCTCCCCTCCCTCCCCCACAAGTGTCTCCCCCTCCCTCCCCCCAGGTCTCATCTCCCCCAGTGTCTACACCCCTCCCTACCCCTCCCCCCAGTGTCTCCCCTGCTCCCCCCAGTGTCTCCACCTCCCCCCCTCCCCCAGTGTCTCACTCACCTCCCCCCCAGTGTCTCACCTCCCTCCCCCAGTGTTCCACCTCCCCTTCCCCCCAGTGTTCCTCTCTCCCTCCCCCCAGTGTCTCACCTCCCTCCCCCACGTGTCTCTCTCCCTCCCCCAGTCTCTCTACCCTCCCCAGTGTCCTCTTCCCTCCCAGCCTTCTCTCGTGTCTCTCCTCCCTCAGTGTCTCTCTTCCTCCCCTCAGTGTCTCTCTCCCTCCCCCCAGCCATTGTCTCTCCCTCCCTCCAGCCATTGTCTCTCCCTTCCTCCAGCCATTGGCCTTCCCTCCCCAATTGTCTTCCAACTCCTCCAGCCATTGTGTGTCTGTCTCCTCCCTCCATGCTCTCTCTCCCTCCTCCTGCCAGTGTCTCTCTCCCTCCTCCTGCCAGTGTTCGTCTTTCCTCCATGTCTCCTCCCCTTCCCTCCAGTGTCTCTTCATCCCCTCAGTGTCTCTCTCATCCCTGTCTCTTTCACCTATCCCCCATGTCTCTTTCACCCCCCTCCCATGCTCTTTCACCCCCTCCCAGTCCTTTCCCCCTCCATGTCTCTTTCACTCCCCTCCCATGTCTCATTCAACCCCTCCCCAGTTTGTAGCTCTTTCAACCCCCCTCCAAATTGTGTAGCTCTTTCAACCCCACCTCCTCCATGTAGTTCTTTCACCCCCCCTCCCCATGTAGTTCTTTCACCCCCCCTCCCCATATAGCTCTTTCACACACCCCTCCCCATCTCTCACCCCCTCATGTCACACTCACCCCCCTCCCCATCTCACACTCACCCCCCCACAATCTCCAGTCTCACCCACCATGTCACTCAACCCTCACACCTCCTCATGTCCATCACTCACTAAACACACTCAATCCCTCCCAGTCCCAGCCTCAACTCCCTCCCATGTCCCAGCCTCACACCCGCCTACCAATGTCCCAGACCCTCACACTCCCTCCCATGTCCACAGCACACAATCCCACCAGGTCCAGCCACCACTCCTCCCATGTCCCAGCCTCACACTCCCTCCCCATGTCCCAGCTCACATCCTCCCAATTGCCCAGCCTCACACTCCCTCCCCATGTCCCAGTCTCACACTCCCTCCCCATGTCCCAGCCTCACACTCCCTCCCATGTCCCAGCCCTCACACCACTCCACTCACCATGTGTCCAGTCTCACAAATCCCTCCCCATGTCCCAGCCTCACACTCCCTCCCATGTCCCATCTCACACTCCTCCATGTGTCCCATCTCACACTCCCTCCCCATGTGTCCCAGTCTCCCACACTCCCTCCCCCATGTGTCCCATCTCACACTCCTCCCAATGTCCCAGCCTCACACTCCCTCCCCATGTGTCAGTCTCACACTCCCTCCCCATGTTTCCCAGTCTCACACTCCCTCCCACCTGGTCCCAGTCTAACACTCCCTCCTGTGTCCCAGTTACATTCCCTCCCCATGTGTCCAGTCTCACACTCTCCAGGTTCCCAGTCTCACACTCCCTCCCATGTGTCCAGTCTCACATCCCTCCCCATGTGTTCCCAGTCTCACACTCCCTCCCCATGTGTCCAGTCTCAACACTCCCTCCCCATGTGTCCCAGTCTCACACCTCCTCCCCATGTGTCCCAGTCTCACACCTCCCTCCCATGCTGTCCCAGTCTCACCACTCCCTCCCCATGAGTCCCCAGGCCCTCACACTCCCTCCCCATGGTCCAGTCTCACACTCCCTCCCATGTGTCCCAGTCTCACACTCCTCCCCATGTGTCCAGTCGCACACTCCTCCCAGTCCATATACACACTCCCTCCCCATGTGTCCCAGCCCACAAGTCCCTCCCCATGTGTCCCAGCCTCACACTCCCTCCCCGGTGTCCCAGCCTCACACTCCTCCCCATGTTTCCAGCCTCACACTCCCTCCCATGTGTCCCAGCTCACACTCCCTCCCCATGTGTCCCAGCCTCACACTCCCTCCCATGTCGATCTACCCCTCCCCATGTCCAGTCTCACACTCCCTCCCCATTGTCCAGTCTCACCTCCCTCCCCATGTGCGTCGACACTACCATCACCCATGTGTCCCAGTCTCACACTCCCTCCCCATGTCCCAGTCTCACACTCCCTCCCCATGTGTCCCATGATCTCACACTCCCTCCCCATGTGTCCCCAGCACTCACCTCACACCATACCCTCCCATGTGTCCCAGTCTCACACAACTTCCCTCACACATGTGTCCCAGTATCACACTCCCTCCCCATGTGTCCCAGTCTCACACTCCCTCCCCATGGTCCCAGTCTCACACTACCCTCCCCAGTGTGTCCCAGTCTCACACTCCCTCCCCATGTGTCCCAGTCTCACAGCCTCCCGCCCATGTGTCCAGCTCTCACACTCACCTCCCATGTGCCCAGTATCACAACCCTCCCATTGTCCCAGTCTCACACTCCCTCCCCATGTGTCCCAGTCTCACACCCCCTCCCCATGTGTCCCAGTCTCACACTCCCTCCCCATGTGTCCCAGTCTCACACTCCCTCCCCATGTGTCCCAGTCTCACACTCCCTCCCCATGTGTCCCAGTCTCACACACCCTCCCCATGTCCCAGTCTCACACACCCTCCCCATGTCCCAGTCTCACACACCCTCCCCATGTCCCAGCCTCACACTCCCTCCCCATGTCCCAGCCTC
>CM071569.1:144057474-144075383 GCA_036426205.1 Ascaphus truei | reverse complement strand
CCCTCCCCATGTCCCAGCCTCACACTCCCTCCCCATGTCCCAGCCTCACACTCCCTCCCCATGTCCCAGTCTCACACTCCCTCCCCATGTCCCAGTCTCACACACCCTCCCCATGTCCCAGTCTCACACACACTCACCACGCTGATGCAGGAAGCAATAATGCTGTGTAGCACAGCGCCACCTAATGGCCAAAAGTGAAATTGCAGCTACAGACGGCTTGTTTTCTCTGCTCCTGGCAAAATCGCCGCGTTGCCTGCGCCCCACCTAAACAATCTTGCGCCCCCCAGTTTGCGCACCGCTGTACTAGGCTATACTTACTGCACCTTGCCACTTCTACAAGGGTTTTTTTTTAAGTGCATGAATGAATTTTGTGTGTTTTTAATGAGTAATCGAACTATTAAAACTTTTTTATTTTTTGGTCAATCGGTTCTCTAAAGGCTAAACAGCCCTACAACAGAAACTATTTGGAAGGATCACTGTTATCCACTTTATCTCTTCCCGACCATTGAGTGCTAAAATAAAGGGGAACCTATCTGATCCTCTTGGGATCATCACTGTTAATAAATACTACCCTTAAGAAGCTTGTTTCCCAAGCTTAGCAGACAATTTTCTCAAACAGTAGGGGAGCCAGATGGGTGCCATGAAATAAAGAAAAATCACATAGTGCAATATGGCAATAAAATGTGATAACAATTTAGGTGATCTGTAAGTAATCTACTCACAAGTGATCAGAATAGTAAGCAAAATCCCACACAGTGGTATGTTCTTCCAGGGGTAATGCACAGGAAATTTAACACTATCAGTGTGCTGTCTATCGTCCCCTTTTACCCTTAGATTTGGTAGACTTGTTTAACACGCCTGCTACAAGTGATTGACTCACCAGTTACAACAAGTTATTTTTTTTCTTTTCACCTTCTCCATGGGACTGACCCTTTAACTTGCACCTCTACATCTAAATGCCAGATGCACATTTGCTTGTGCAAAGAAAATTGAAGTACATGGCAATAGTGTTAGTCAATGTAATTTTAAGTGCTGAGCTCCCTATTTCTAGCTTAAAGCCAGAGGCAAGAGAGGCCATGGTCAAGCAATTTACAGCAATTACAAACATGGTTACATTAGTTGGAGTAAAAGTAGTGATATCCACACATTACATATTCCAATATTCATCAAAAACCAAGTAATCATGTAAAATAAAGCCTTTAGCAATTACCCACTTTCAAAAAGTTCGATTAACCCCTTCTGTGACCACCCTGAAACCATCACAGGAGAATGGTCCAGCTTGCATAGTAGATACATTTTCCCCATGAAGGTTCTGTTCAAGCTAACCTGCTGAAATCAACAATTGGGTGCAAGTAATAATGCAGCTTATGTTAAACCCATTAGCAAAGCTTTCTATTTCCATTATGCTTTGTGGACCAAAATGTTAAAGAGGTCCAAGTGTACAATAAGTTCTGGTCATTTTTATAGACAGAAAAAGAAGGAAACAATTAGGTCTAAACAAGCTTAATAATGTTTTTTATGCATTCATGAAACGTGGGCAAATTTTTGCTTAACTGAATCTAAAAAAAAATTCAGCAGTTGTATCCATAGAATACCTGAAAGTAGAATCTTTGTAGAAATGACAGACAACGTTTTTACTCTCCTTCACTTCCTGGAAAAAATCTCTCTCGCTGGGTATTTCTCGATATTCACCGTGCCCTTTGGATAACCATTCCTGGGTTTAAACAAAAACAAGGAGATTAAATCCTCTCTCACATGTGTATATCGATTAGATTTATGCATCACAATCGAATGGTTAATGGGCTACACTTGTGGGGATTTAAAGAACCAAAGTAACTTTATAAAAGGTAGTTCTGTGATTAAAAAAACAAGTCTACTGAAACAGTCTCAATGTAATCCTGGCTTAGAGGTCATAGCCTTGCTTTAAAGAGCCTTTTAAATACAACTGATAAAAAAAAAATATATATATTTAAGGGGGCTTTTCTTTGAACTGACATTCCTAACAATGGAGACATTACAACAGGGCTCTTCAACTTGTTGCCCATGGGCCATGTCTGTCCCCCAAAAAGACCATAAAGTGGCCCTTGGATTGTCTGCCCGTTTATTTCATTGAAGTTGCTCAGGTTGCTAGAGCATTTTATTTTTTAAATCCTCGCTATAAAGCTAAGGTAATTAAAATGTATGTTACATATGTTATAAACGCTAACAAAATGTTGAAGTACGGCTGTTATTAAGTCTTTTTAGGTATATAGTAAATTATACTGTGGTACACATCTGGCCCTTCTACTCTCTAACCCAACCCATTGGAAAGAGTTACAGGGCACCGAGTAACCAGCAAACATTACTTGTTTCTGCTGCTGTGCCTTCTTCAGCGCTTCAAGTCTCCTTTCCTTTAGACGATCCATATCATCCTCATCCATCTTGTCCAGCTTCTCCATCTCTGCATCCAGCTGTTCCTCCATTATTTTGGCTGTCTGTATTAATTGATTCTCCATGGCTTTCGAAAGCATGTCAGCTGCCATTTCTCAAAGTGCACAGACCTGAGAAGAGATAGTCCCCGTAAATACAAATATCACGTCCAACAGGTCTGCAACCCTACTTTTGATCATTATCTCCTAATGCTTCCATTGCAGCTAGGGATGCTGGAAAATGAGCACAGTGTAACCTTTTGCTTCACATCCATTTTAACATGGAGCCCTATAAGCTTAAACCTGCCGTATTACGGTTAACAAGATACAATATTTGTAGAACTAGATCTTAATGTCACTTCAAGTGCTCTTATCCATTATGTATTATACTCTTTGGCACTAAAACACATCAGGATTGCAGGTTTTACAGTAAATTAGACTAAAGGTTTAATCGCTTCAGAGACCGGCTGCCAACAATGCTTTCACGGACATTGAGGTCAATCACTTCGGCATTGATAATGTTAATTAGCAATGTATGACAGAACATCTGCCACAAGAAGAAACAAACATCTTCATTCTGATAATCTGTACTGGTTTTAATATGTAAATTATTAACTGCTCAGACTATTTGCAAAGTTTACATGAATATTTATTTGGGACTGCAAAGAGAAGGCTCCATTACTGCATTAACCCATAATAAACATATAGTTGCCAAGAACATTACATCTGGAAATATACAAAATTCATCCAATATTTGTAGATTAGAACAGGGTTGGCATACAATCCCGAACATTGAACAGTCACAGAGAGCAGAGCTGAATAATAAGGCAAGGACTCACTACACCCCCACCACTTGACTTGATCGGCAGGAAAGGCCAGGCTTATAGTGCTGGCGACAGCAACGTCACCCGCGAAAGTTATAATTAGGGTTTCCGCGACTGTCGCCAGTGACTTCACGAAAATGGGCGGACCACGGTCTGATTGGTTTAGAGGCAGTCACATGTGGCAACTGTCTCGAAAAAAATCAAATGGACATGCTTTAAATTTTTGTGCCGCGATGTTGCGCCGTCGTGCTTACTATAAGCGCTTGCGACGGAGTCAATGTATTTGATTTGGAGTGATGTCACGTCGCAATGCACTATAAGCTGAGCCTAACATCTCCCAAACCCTTCATCAGCATTTACTGAACATCCCCCAAAGGCCCATCATACGAATTTCCAAGTGTTATTTTCAGGGTGTATGTGCGCCATTTTCCCAGCACCATGTATTTGTTTGGACGCGGTTTCCTCTGCTAGACCTGCATGATCATATCCCATAACAACACACACACACACTCTATGATAGCTGTCTAGAAAAGTCAGACATCATCTAATGACATGATGGACACCTGAGTGAGACCTGACTTCTGTGGCTATGTTGCTCGCCCAGTGGACTCTTGCACCACACCTAGGGATTAAAGCTTTAATATTGTATAGCCCTGCTGTACAATGTATGTGTGTATTTTAAATAATATTTAATAGTAAGAATTTAATAGTGCTTTTTCAGCTTTTAACCATATTTGTTAGTCTGTTAACGGATAAATATGACTCTGACTGATGGTTTCTTACAATGGGAATCTAGTTCCACGGAGAGCATCGCCATTAACATGAACGCACCCATAGGAATTTGCCTGGTTACACTGGCTAAGGGAGAACTTAATTTCTCTTTAAAATGACATTTCACCTGAGCTTGGGGTCTCCAGATTAGAAACTGTAACAACAAAATACATTAAAAAAAAATAGAGCCGATATTGCTTTGCTATTTTAAAAGGACAAAAAGTTATTTCACATTGCTACAGTATAAAATTGTGAACATGGCTTCCAGCAACAGCTGTATTTGCTTATACAGGATTGTGGTGCAGGCGCGAACCCTGCACTGAGGTCCGGGGAGGCGTGACCGTGACATTACGTGACCGTGACATTACGTGACCGGTTTGCCCTCATTGGCTGAACCGTGCATGTGACCCGGCCGTTGCGCGACAAACACAAGATTGTTTGTCTTCTTGAATCGCGGTCGCGCACTCTATGGGCGGTCTCATAGAGAAGAGGTCTGTTGTTTGCGCCTATAATCGCGGCCTTACACGGTTTGTCGTGATGAGGCTGCAGGACCAGCATTTAGAGATCAGTTGTGGCCCACTGTCAAGAACAGTGTGTACACCAGGCCGGGCTGTTCTGTATTCTGCCTGTCAGACTCGTAGGGAGTTCTCATTCAGCTTTGGTCCTGCTAAAGGATGACTTTGAATATGAACTGCAGCTGGTGATCTGGTTGCTTTAGAATAAAACATGGTAGTTTTAATTGCTGTTGATAGTGTCTCTTATCTAGAGCTGAAAATAAAGGCAACCTTTATCTCCCTGTTGCTGGGCCTCTTCTGCATGGGGTGTGGTGTGCGTTTTTTTTTTTAATGAATTTTTTTGCTGAGTCCATATATTGTTGACAGCTGAATTTGTCCTGCTAGTCTTTTCCTTCCATCCTTTAGCTGTTGTGCACGTACACATTATTGCATCACCAGTTCCTAGTGCATCGTGCACTTTTGCCCCAACTGAAGTTCTAGAAAGGCAGTAGATACACTATTAACGCTTTTTCTGAAAGAGAACATGTAAGGAATCGCAGCACAATGCACCAAGGCCTACCTGACAGCAAAGGGTTAACACAGCCTGAGAAATACTGTGGCCTCAACGTTTTTTTTGTTTTTTTTTAAATATTATACAAGGTACTCATAATTATTGCTTTCTTGTCATTTTTAGTTTAATTAGCTGTCCTACTAACTATGGAGATGCATGCCTACACAGAAGATGAATAAGCTCATACACGTTCAAAGCTCGCCCAGTGATTTCCTAATGAGTAGGAAAACGTGTTTAAAAATATATTAAATTCCTCATCTGCACACTGCGGGGCCTATACAGTAAAGTCCGATAGAAAAAATCGCCAGGGTTTTTAAATCGCCATTTTTGCCAGCGTTGCTATCACGGTGTGCAGAAAGCCCTGAATACCAGTGATGGCAACATTTCAACAAATTGCGAGTAGCCAGCACAGAGATAATCTGCCCTCCGAAAAGGGCTCACACAGGGAGTTGATTCTGCTGCAGAGAGAGAGACGCCTCTCTCTCTGCGCAAATCTCGCCAGAAATAAAAAAAATTTAATTTACATTTTATTACTAGTGTAGATGAGCAAGGGGTCTCCGGAGCAGAGCCGCATTAATTTCAAGTTACGTGACGCGGGACATTTACATGCATAGGAGATACCGGCACCCTATAAAGGGGCCTGTATTTCGGGAAGCAGGGGGTCCCCGAACCTCAAATCTGCTCCGGAGACTCCCTGCTACAATACACTACTAATAAAATTAAAATATGTAATAACCACCAATACACAACCCACCCCCTGTGCCCCCACATAAAACCATTATTATTTTTTTTTACACACGGGATTAATACCACAGGCCGGCGGGGGACCCCACGGGTGTCCGCAGTCCCTTGGGTGGTCCCAGCTAGGCTCCGTGGGCCTCCAGGTGGTGTCCGTGGGCCCCAACGGGGTCCATGGGTTGTCCTTGCAGGCATCTGGGGTCCCCGGGTCATCCCCATGGGTGTCTGGGGGTGTCTGGGTCGTCCCCACGGGTGTCTGGGGGCCCTTGAGTTGTTCCCACGGGTGTCTGGGGGTCCTTGAGTTGTTCCCATGGGTGTCTGGTGGGCCCTCGGGTCGTCCCTGCGGGTGTCCGGGGGTCCCCGTGTGGTCCCTGCAGGTGTCCGGGGGTCTTCGGGTGGTCCCCGTGGGTCCCCACTTTCCTGCGGTACCATTCCTGTATTTAAAAACACATAAACCTGGCCTACATTTCAATAAATACACCTCCCCTTACTGCCCCCACCATACACATATAGTACAGTAATGTTCAAAATAACTATTATCCAGGTATGGATAATAGATTTGCCCATTATTAAACACAACATTAGCAAGCCAGCATAAATAAAGTAAATAACAACCGTTCTACTTGCCGCTGCCAACATGAGGGGCGTCCTCATCAGCATACTGCAGGGCCATGTTGATACCCTGACAACCAAGACCTATGCCAAACTAGGGGTACTTTACAGGAACAAATCCTCCCTAAGTCTCCTGGTCAGAAAGTGTATTGCACAGCAGATGCTAATGCCAATTATTGACTATGGAGACATAGTATATGGCTCGGCTCTTCCAACCCACCTTAGTAAACTTGACACCCTCTACAATTCAATTTGTCGTTTTGTTCTCCAATGCAACTAAAACACACATCACTACGAAATGCTCAAAGAACTAGATTGGTCATCACTAGAGTCTAGGCGCAAAGTTCACTTTTCCTGTCTTGCCTTCAAATTCTTCATGGGCAAGCTACCCAGCTACCTGAACAAGCTCCTCACCCCTACCACTTGCAGCACTTATCACCTGAGATCAGACTCCAAAAGACTGTTCATGGTCTCAAGGCTCAACAAAGTATCCGGACGTTCCTCCTTCTCCTTCCGTGCACCCCAAAACTGGAACAACCTACCAGAGACTCTCACATCCACCACCAGTTTAAGTTCTTTCAAATCTAAGGCTGTCTCACATTTTAACCTGGTCTGTAACTGTTTCATACGCTCATAATATATATTTTCTTTAACTGTGCATGCAATGTCTTGTATATAATGTATACCCTGCTCATTTGTACTTGTAACCATGTATTATTTGTTTTTCTCTGTGCCCAGGACATACTTGAAAACGAGAGGTAACTCTCAATGTATTACTTCCTGGTAAAATATTTTATAAATAAATAAATGTCCTCCGATGCCAGCAACAATACATAAAAAAATACAATCTAATGGCCCCTAGCCCCTTAATCACCGTAGCGGTTAACAACCGCTATAGTAATAAAGGGGTTTACCCACCCTCCCCCACTACCCACCCGGGAGGCCTAATAACCCACCGTGGATCCATTATACCCACCCTATACCCATTGAGTGAGTGGCATAATAGTACAGCATGCCCATATAATATGGGCATGATAAGCTACTATAGCAGTCAATGGTCACACTAATACAAAAGCATGAATGTCAAAAATACACTATAATAAAATAGATACAACAAGAAACTAAACGCCCATCAATAAAAATTAACCACTACCTGTCCTGGATCTTCACGGTGGATGGCGTTTGATTGTGTTTCGTGATGTCACGATACGAGAACTTGCTGATTCCCCAGGATTTGGAGGGCCAACGCTTCTAAAGATAAGATGAATACTGAGTGTTTGTACTTTTTATTTTTACATGTTTTTTTTTGATTGGATTTTTCTTTTTTTATGTTTTTCATTGCCCATTGACTGCTAATGTATTAATCTGTGCCTGTTTATGGTACAGATGAATACAGTGGGAGCCAATGCATTTTTTGGCAAATGCATTTCTTCTATGGACTGTTATTTTCTATTTCTGTTTATTGTTTAGATTAAATTGATTTGAATTGTGATGGCTTGTTTTTTTTATGTTTACAGACTGGTTAGCGATTTTATTTAATGATGTATTTTGGTGGTTACTGGTTTTAATTAATGTGTTGCCAAGTGGTTTGTATGAATTGATTGTTTTGTTGGTTACTGCATTTAGGTATTAAATGTATTATTTGGCTAGTGGTATGATTTATGTAATTGATTACATAGGGATTTTAATTATTTTATTGAACGCCTAGTGGTTTTATTTCTTTAATTGATTGGCTAGTTTTATTTGGTTAATTGCTTGGTTGGCTAGTTGTTGTAATTTTTGTTTATGGGTGTTTAGGTGCTTGTTGTATTTGTTTTATTATTGTGTATTTTTGACATTCTTGCTTTTGTATTAGTGTGACCATTGACTGCTATAGTATCTTATCATGCCCATATTATATGGGTATGATGTACTACTATGCCACTCGGTGGGTATAGTGGGTCCGGGGTGGGTGGTTAGGCCTCCCGGGTGGGTAGTGGGGCAGGGTGGTTTAACCCCTTAATTACTCTAGCGGTTATTAACTGCTAAGGTCAATAAGGGTTTAGGGGCCATTATATTGTATTTTTTTTATATCTTGTTGCTGGCATCGGAGGACATAGCCCTTCAGTATGCTGACGATGACGCCCTTCATGTTGGCAGGGGTAAGTAGAACGTTTTTTATTTAATTTATTTATGCTGGCTGGCTAATGTGTTTAATAATGGGCAAATAATCTATTATCCATATCTGGATAATAGTTATTTTGCACATTACTGTACTGTATGTGTTTGGTGTGGGGGGGAGGTGTATTTATTGAAATGTAGGCCATGTTTTATTTTTTTTAAATACAGGAATGGTACCGCAGGCCAGCGGGGACCACCCGTGGGAACCCCCTGGGGTGCCCTGTGGGGCCTGCGGACACTCGTGGGGACCACCCGGGGAACCCCGCTGGCCTGTGGTATTAATCCTGTGTGTAAAAAAATAAATGGTTGTATGTGAGGGCACAGGGCGTGGGTTGTCTATTGTTATTTATTAAATATTGTAATGGTTTTTGGTGGCCTATGAGGTGGGTAGTAGGGCTGTTGTGTATTTTTGTTTATTGTGGATAGCGGTGGTGGGTGAAGGGGGTATTATCCCCAAGGATGGGTGTTTAGGCCTACCGGGTGGGTAGCGAGAGGGGTTAACCCCTTCATTACCTTAACGGTATTAACCGCTAAGGTAATGAAGGGGTTCAGTCCACCCGCAGGACCTAAACACCCACCAAGGGCCAAATACCACATTCACCCACCCCTGCTACCCACAATAAGCCTGGCACTGCTGGTTAACCCCTTGATTGCCTTCGCGGTTAGCTGCTAAGGTAATGAAGCTGTCTGTAAATGCATTTTTCATGCATCTGATTCATGCACCGGTGCTGATATTAATGGGTATCCGCTCGGGAGCCTCCCGACATCAATCTGATACAGGAAAATGCCTTCTCGGCAGCTTCTCACCACCTTCTTGCGAAGTTTTTGTGGCGGTACGGTTTGGAGTGAATCTACCTTCTAGAGCGGCGATCAGCCTCGATAAGCTGATCGGGTCTACTAGACTTGAGCGAGTTTGAGAAGCTGGCGATAAACGGCTTATCGCCGCGCGTTTGGCAGTTTCTTTTTTTTTTCGGTCAAAAAAACCAAGAGTTTTTTTTTTTTTTTTGGCTCTTATCGGAGCTTACTGATTCGCTGTAGGCTTTTTTGGCGACAAGGGGCTTATCGCTGCTGCTTATAGTATGAGGCCCTGAGTTGGAAAAGGTGCAGGTACTGCACTGTCCACAGTCTACATAGTGATCGCCTCAACTTTAACGTCTCATTCCAGTGCTAGATTAAGTCCCTTAAGGCTCTGCTGTGACCTGCCCCTTCCGATAGCTAGGTACAATCTTAACAAGGAAAAGAAGCATTTGTGGTTTTCAATGAAGACGTTGTGTAGGTTTCAAGTAGATTCTTGGGCCAGGCACAATGAAACAAGAAAAGGGGGTTAGGGGTGGGGAGGAATTAAAGGGGAAAATAGAAGCAGGTGTGCTTATTTTTTAGTCTACTACTCCTCCCTGTTTCAGAAATGTATTTATTTTCCTTTCTATGTCCTCTATCGCAGCCAATAACAGCCGTAATATAACTCCTTCTGGCTGGGGTAGGACACCAGTTCCGACGCTGATAAAGGTGCTGCCTGTTTCATGGTCGGTTATTTTTGTCCTAACTAAGGATGTACAGTATATCTCCTTCCCACATGTTTTTTATCATTTTTTATATTTCTAATGGCATTGTGGATTAGGTTTACCTGCTTTTCTCCCGAACTCGCCACTCTTAAGGTGCCTGCCAGGGACCCATTCATGGAGGCTCTTTAGCTGTGCAGAAGGATTAAGAGCCAGGCACAGGGCTGCTCCTATGGTGGTCTCGGATGCAAGTTTCCTATCCCGCAGCCTCCACCACGTGGTCCTTGCGTTCCAGAGAGTCTCTGTCCACTCAGTGGCCACTGATGCTACTTGATGGTCTGCTCTTCCCAGCAGCTATATTGACCTCTGCTTCAGGGGCCTTGAAATCTGAGCCGCTGCAGCTGGACTCTCTGGTTGCAAACCCCAAGAAAGCAGCTGCAAAATGCAAATAATGTGCTACCTGCGATGCCAAGTTACTGGCCTCTCATCCCAAGAGGCTGTATACTGCTTGTATTGGAAAAATTACAGAAGACGCTCCTTCCCTTTTATAAAATAACTTTATTGATTGACGGAAATCCTCTCTCATACAATCTTCTGCGAAATTAGGATCCCAGATTAATCTCAAACATTCCAGATCTCATGTGTCAGTAGACTAGGAAGACGAGTCTCTTTGGCTTTCCGGATCAGCCAGTCTTTTCTGAGCTGGATGGGAATCCTGCTCTAAAAATGTTGTGGTCCAGGAAGAGCTTTGAGCATTTATAGTTGGTTACGTTGAAAGATGTCGGAGTCTTGGATCAAGCATTTCTGGGCCCCAGAAAGAAGGGCTTCCTGGTTCAAGACGCCATTCAATGCACTATTGGCTTGGAAATTGGTGGAAAGATGTGGCAATGCAACAAGACGCTTTACGAAGATTCTCCATTCCATGAAGTCTGCAAAACATGGTCATCATCCTAAGATGGACCCGGTGATTGTGTGGATGTCGAAAGACGACCATCCCATTGGAAGATGGCTCTTCTAAAGAACCGATGGAGCAATGTATTGAGGTCTTGTTGCAAAAGCAATTCGCAGCTCTGGGAACAACTTTGAAACCAGCGACTGCCATGACCAGTATATCTAGAACAGTAAGAATCTGAAGACAGAATTGAAACAGACTTCCAGGCGCCATTGATTTTCTGTGTGGAGCATCCATGGACATCATCCGATTACAGCGAGAACCTTTGTGTATGCAGTGGCTGCCATGAGGGCACTGTGATTGAAGCTTTGGACGGCAGACACATGTTCCAAGCTGTTGGTATCTCTGCCTTATAACAGTTCTTATCTTTTTGGGGAAGCTTTAGATAACATTCTTACCAGGCACTCTAGGACCAAGTGTCAATTCCTGCCACAACTAAAAAAGGTCTAGAACATCCTTTGAGACCGCTAAGATGTAGTTTCCAGGAGGCCAAAGCCTACAGACAAAACCGGCCTTTAAACAGAAGTTGGGAGATGCAGTCCCTGACACTTTCCAGGGCCCGACTCAGATCAAGCTTCAGTTTCTTGACTGTTGGATCCATACAAGAGGATTCCTGGGTTCTCCATATCACAGAGGTTATGCCCCAAATTCTTGTCAAGTCCAGGCAGCCTCTTCAGTGAGTCTTGTCCACCAAGAGACCTGCACAAAGTGGTTGAATTAAGGCAGGCTATTAAAAATCTGTGCCATTTCAACTGATACCGCAAGGTCAACACGATCAGGGCTATTATTAAGTATTGTTTTTTTGGTTCCCACAGGGGGAAGAAAATCTTCCCGCACTGGTTCAGTCTCTCGTAATCTTTATCCACATTTATTATTAATCGGGCAAAAAATAGACAAGGAAACTAACCGCACAACGTTTCAGGGTTCTTCCCTTCGTCTGATGCATACAATACTAAGTGACTTTAAACCTTATATACACTACCTCTGCTCAGACAAACACCCACCCTCCCTTTTGCTCTAATCTCTATTCAAACTCCCTGGGCTGACATGATCAGCAGTTTCTTCCCTTGTAACCAGATCTGCAGTTTTTTAGTCTTTAGCTTATCTAAGCAGACATTTGCACTTCTCAGATCTCATTTAGGCGTATATTTTCTATTCTATGGCATCAATTATCTTTATATCTGGGTAAACAGACTGGTTACAACAGAGAGCTTTGGCATCACAGTTCTGCATATTTATGTATTGTATCAGATATGACTAATAGGTAGATTACAATATAGGTCCATATAAGCAGTGGTCGACAAATCACCAAAAAATCTACTCGCCGAACCAAAAAATCTACTCGCCACCTAGTACCAAACGTGTGCTGCTTGGGCCAATAGGTGCTCGCCACAATGTTAAATCCACTCGCCCGGGGCTTGCAAATGTATAGGTTTGTCGAACACTGCATATAAGCAACTATGTTTCTAATGCTTAAGTCGTGTGGTATGTATGTGTGGTATGTATGTATATATGTGTGTGTTTATATAAAGCTACGGAGTCCTCGGCTTTAACTCCCTACATGTCTCATTAATTATAAACATTTCATTTTAGCAATATCGGGGGTACAGAGCACAAGATTACTTGTCGTTCGGTTTGGCGACGGCACCTAGAACATTCACCAAAGTGATTGTAGTAATCACAGCGAAACTTTGGCAAACTGGGATATTTGTCATGCCTGATCTAGACCAGGGGAGCGCAAACTTTTTGTGCTGCGTCCCCGAGTCACTCTGCCCCCGGCTCTCGCGCCCCCCTGCCTACTTTCATTCGCGTCAGATGACGCTGCGTGGGCGTGTGACGTCAGGTCACATGGTGCCGCGGCGTCTATTGACGCCGCGTTGCCATGGTGACGCAACACAGACGGCTGAATCCCGGTAAGTAAAAAGTTGCAGGGGCCTCACGCGATCCCCCGGCATTTAATTTAAATGCCTGGGGGAAGAGCGCGGGGCCACTGCAAATGCCCGCGCCCCCCCAGCACAATCTCCCGCCCCCCACTTTGCGCACCGCTGATCTAGACTATTGGCTAATAAAGGCTCTCTCAGAACACCTAGCACAACTTGATTCCTGCTCAAATTATTCAATTTCTTTTGGGTCCTGTTCAATACTCAACAGAGTATATAGAATAAGGGGAATGAACCCCATGATGTCCGGTGCTCTACAGAGTATATAGCTGGCTAAGTATGGGTTAATGTATTGTAGGCAACCTCAAACGCATATTTTATTGGAGGTGCTTATGTTTTTTAAAGAAGTATAACCCATACAATTGACCTTCCAGAAGGGAGATTTGATATACGTCCTATACGGGACGAAACGCGTCAGAGGATAGGAGTCTCTGTGATGTCCAGCACCATGTCTGAATAAAGCTGATTTTAATTTTCATCCTTGGCTGATTTCCTATCTATGCAGTGACCGCCTACAAACTTACCTTTTACTCAACAGAGTATAGTATCGTTACTCCCATTAAAATTGACCAACATCATCCATGAATTTCACTTTTCCCTAAGGATCAAACATTCATCCCACCTACAGTTGATGCACCTCATTGGTCTCTTAAATTTATGGCCGTGGTTCCATGGGCCAGATTCCATCTCTGATGGTTACAGGTCAATTTTATTTGATGCGGGAGGATCACGTTTCCCACTCGTAAGACAAAATTCCTCCATTGGCAGCCACAAGTCTACATTGCATTCAACAGGGACTATGGCAACTTCTTGTCCTCTGCTTTCTCTGCCCATCTGTAAGACAGCAACATGGTCCTCATTACATACCGTCTGAAGCACTATAACCACTGTAGCCGATGCCTAGAGATCTTGCCTAATGTGAGATTTAGGAGGAAGGTTTTACAAGCTGTAATTCCGTCGGCTTCGAAATATGTACCCATCCAATCTATTTAACTGCATCTATGCAGTTGGTTGCCTGGAGCAGGAAATCTCCCAGTTTTATTCCTGGAAACCTCTGGATCGAATACAGGTGTTAAAAAATAAATATATATATATATATATATATATATAACAGTGTTCGACAAACCTATACATTTGCTCGCCCCGGGCGAGTGGATTTAACATCGTGGCGAGCTCCTATTGGCCCAAGCAGCACACATGTGGTACTAGGTGGCGAGTAGGTTTTTTTGTTTGGCGAGTAGATTTTTTGGTGATTTGTCGACCACTGTATGTATATATAGATATATATGTATATCTATATATATATCAACTGTAAATATTCCTGTATATTCATTTGCATGTCTTAGACAGGTCTGCAACCCTGTCTTTCACCATTATCGCCCAGCACACAGCACTTCCACTGCAGCAAGGGATTCTGGGAAATTACATGCAAATGAGCACACAGTGCCACCTTTTATCTCAAGCTCACATTACATGATGCAAAGTCAGTTAACCCACTCACAGACATGTTTCAACCTTGATGGGTATCATCAGTGTGAGATTGGTTTCTGACATTTGCTCATTTGAGATTAAAGAGTAGGTAATCACCACATTTATTAAGGTTATGGTGGGTAAAAAAAAGGGACAAAAACCCTCCACAGTATAGCATATAGCAACTGTAAATATTCCTGTATATTCATTTGCATGTCTTAGACAGGTCTGCAACCCTGTCTTTCACCATTTGCTACAGGTTTGTATATATATATATAATGCTTCATTCATTGTAACATCGCCGGAAGAAGAGATCAGTGTATCTCGAAAGCTCGCACAAATAAAAGCATTTATTAGCCACAGAACGGTATCATCTATTTATTTTTTGATTATTGAAGCTCGGCTAACACGGTACTGATACCTTGATATATACATATATATATATATATATACACACACACACACACACACACACACACTGTTCGACAAACCTATACATTTGCACGCCCCGGGCGAGTGGATTTAACATTGTGGCGAGCTCCTATTGGCCCAAGCAGCACATGTGTGGTACTAGGTGACGAGTAGATTTTTTTTGTTCGGCGAGTAGATTTTTTGGTGATTTGTCGACCACTGTATGTGTGTGTGTGTGTGTATTCCCCCCGTGCCCCTCTTCCTTCCCACCACCTAGTATTCATCTCCGCCCCCCCCCCCCCTCCCCGCCCCCTGCTCCCTGAGGCGTGCGCCTGTCAACCAACGGTGCACAAAAGGCCACACAGTGGCCACACACACACACATGGACACCCCACAATTATTTACAACGTTAGACACACCCTCACACATCACACAACAGACGTAGACCATCAGACCCGTATACACATCAGCAACCGTATACACACCACACTCTCACACAACACATCGTATCCACACACACACGTAGACACAACAACACACCCACGTAGACACAAACACACACACTTATACACAAACACCGACACACCACGTGACAACAATGCTCACATCCACGTAATACGACCAAACACTTACACACACCCGTACACACGTACACCAAACGCACGTAGACCACCACCCACACACTACTACTATAACCTCACAGCACATGTCACTTAACCGTACAACACTCACTACACAGCACCACCAGCACCACATCACAGACACTACAACACACCACTGTACACGTACACACACACCCACACACTGATCACAGCACCGCATGTACACTAACAACGTAGCCCCACACACATTTCCACATAATACTCACCACCCATATTAACACGTACACACCCACCTGTGAGCACATACACCCACCCACATTTCTCCATACCCCACACACACGTGTAAACCCTCGCCACCCCCTTCTACACCCTACAGGTTATGTCATACACATAATTGTATCACACACACACACACAGCATGTCTACACACACGTGTATCCCACCCACGACACTCACATTTCATAGCACACAGATCGCACGATGTATACATGACCTGATCACACGTATAACATCCCACAACACTACATTAAACGAAAAGAAACCCATTTGATGCTTACAAACACACACATGTGTAACTCACTCACACTTTGTACAGCACCACGTTGTGTGTAACACAACACCCACGTGGTACATCACCACACTGTATGCTTCCATCACACACACGATCGATTGATACATACAACACAACGGTGTTGGTGGACACACACGACGTGTATATCACAGCGCACTTGTACGATTGACATCTACACGACCACGTGTACATACACAACATACACTTTTTATAACACAACACACACACACAATGGATGTATAAACAACACACACAACATGTGTCACACACACACCACACGTATACACACAACACAACACATACATGTAATACACACAAATGTCTACACACCGCAACACACTGCTATCAACACGTTGTATCACAAATGTGTATACACACAAACTCATTACTAACGCATAAACACCACAGTGTAGTTACACACCGCATTTATACACCAGTTATACACACACAATGTGTATACACACACACGTGTATACACACACACGTGTAACACTTACGGATGCTCCATGGTGGTATACATCACACCGGCAGTGTATACAATCCAACATACGTGTATACAACATACATGAACACGTTACAGCATACACGTACAAACACTCATCACACACACACATGTTATCACACCACACAACACACATAACATGTATACACACAAACATGTAGATCACAACACACACATCCGCACCAACCCCCAGACTATCATCACTCCAAGTCTCCCACTGCCGCACCTGCCATTCCTTCGCTCCCTCCCCAGCCTCCAGCCACCATGCGCCAACTCGGCTCACATCGCCACCGTTAGTCCACTGGCACCACCATGCACCCAACACATACAATCTCCCACCGTTGCACCGGAATCCTCCTCATCAGTGCCTCAACTATACCCATACACCCAATACCTATACTCCCAAACTACATCAATCCATCATCCCATAACAAGTACAACATCACATTCAGTACAGCCACAGCAGCACATACCCACCTAGCAACTAGGGGCCAGACGGACCACTCCCCACTAGTCATTTCAGAAGGATCATGGCCACCCAACATCCTTCACCACAAACATCCCGACAACGCCGAGCTAGGGTGTGGGGGGCTCTCACAGCTAGTAATATATATTATGGGCGTATGAACGGTTACAGACGAGTGTTAAAATGTGAGCCAGCTTTAAGTTTTTTTGAAAACTTAGACTGGTTGGTGGGCTTGAGTGTCTCCGTAGACAGTTTCCAGTTTTGGGGGCGCAAGTTATTGTGAGAGGGGGTCACTGTTTGTCAATAAGCGATGTAATTTAATCACTGTGCTGGTATAATTGAAAGTTTGTATTTAAACTTATTCATTATTAAATTAAATATACTATTCAATGGTTTTTGTTCTCAGGTCTCTCTTAATGATAACAAGTTTGTACTGTAAATGAAGACTTTGGGTCTCACACATACCCTGCCTCCATTTGTTTACATTAAACCACTATCAGGCACTGGATACATTTGAGACTATAGTTAATTTTATTTAATTTAATTCTCAGCTGTCTGGTTTTATTTTCCTTTATTTATTGGGTGTCCATTTGCACCCATAACAAATAGGTAATGTCCCATTTTTGCACTACAGTTTAGTTAAGGTGACTGAAATAGATTAATGAAAAAAGTCCTTGTAAATTGTAAACGGGAAGCTTGTGTTCTCTGTCGTATTTCACAAGGTATTGTAAATACATTACTCTAAAGAGATTAATTTAAGACAGAACTACTTATCTACAGAAAGTGTGTGTGTGTGTGTGTGTGTGTGTGTGTGTGTGTGTGTGTGTGTGTGTGTGTGTGTGTGTGTGTGTGTGTGTGTGTGTGTGTGTGTGTGTTGTGTGTGTGTGTGTGTGTGTGTGTGTGTGTGTGTGTGTGGTG
>CM071569.1:144045925-144057457 GCA_036426205.1 Ascaphus truei | reverse complement strand
TGTGTGTGTGTGTGTGTGTGTGTGTGTGTGTGTGTGTGTGTCAAAAAAAAAGATATATATATATATTTTTTTTTTTATTGTAGCATTAGTGTCTCCTGCATTTAAGCATGCTGATGTTTGTTTGTAGAGACTTTGTCTTTCTGTTTTTTTTTTTTGGGTGGGGGTGTTCTTTTTGCAAATGTATAACATTTAGGTTTGTCACACATTCTAGGAAGTAGTAGCATACATTCCTTTTAAAGTGGGCTTCAAGGTCTGTAGGCAATTATAATGTATATTAATTACTGCAGCACTAGCTGATCTCATAATTTGACTGTTTGAGGATTAAAAGATTAAATAATTCATCACTAACTCATCAACAAACATGCATTGGTAGCTTTGTTTTACTGGTATATGGTATTAAAGCGTTTAATCTTAATTTAATTTCTTTCCATTTAAGTGCCAAGGACGATCTTGATCTTGATGCCCTGGCTGCGGAAATAGAGGGTGCTGGGGCAGCCAAAGAGCAAAAGGCTAAAGGGAAAAAGAAGAAAGACAAGAAGAAGCAAGATTTTGAGTAAATATCTGTTTCTTTAACATATTAAATCAAAAAAGGTCCTATGCTGTGTTCTAATTTCGTCTGTTTCTTTGTAGTGAAGATGATATCTTGAAGGAACTGGAAGAGTTATCCATAGAAACCCCAGGGGGAAATGGAGATAAAGAACAAACGGCCAAGGTAAGTCTGTTGTGATGGCTATCATAGCCATTTTGGGGATGGGGGGGGGGGTTGTTTTACAACCTGTAACATCTGCACCATGTAATTAATGGCGGAAAAGGGCAGGCTAGAAAGCACAATTATTTGACGTCCAGGTTTCCTGCAAAATGCTCAATGATCCATTTTTCTTGATACTGTACAAGATTGCACACAAAATCACTCTTATAGTGAACTGTATCCTTTCTCTCCCAGCAAACAAATGCTGAAATACGTACCTGCAATGAGAAGATTGTCATAGAGGCAAAACAAATACCCATGAGTTTATGCTGCTTCCTTTATATCAACAGTGCCGTTGTCAATTGTTCTCTTTGTACATTAAGAAATAACTGTGTCTGTAGTTCTAATCTCTACCAATAGCCCAATCTACCAGGTGTTTTATTAGTACAACAGATTAACTATAATCAAACCTATGGCTAGTCTTTGTTGGTAAATGTGCAAATCGGGTGTGTGATAAGTATACCTTTTCTATTTTATTTGCCAAAAGTTAGAAACGGAAGATTTTGAAAATCTCCTCTCCAAGCAAGAGAAGAAAAAGAAAAGACAAAAGGGCAAGAAAAACAACTTGGACGACGATGAAGACAATAGTGATGAAATGGAGAGCAAAGACCCCAAATCCAGAAAAGGAGAAAAATCCAAAACTGGCGACATGTCTGAGAGCGATGACGACGATAATTTTAATAAGACTTCTAAGAAAGCAAAGGGCAAAAACCAGAAGGCACCAAAAAAGCCAGAGATTGCCGAGGAAAGTAAAGATCATGGCAAAGTGGTTAAAGAAAAGGAAAGACCCGAGTTCTCAGCAGACAGTGACGCAGAGTCAGATGAGGTCAGTCAAGGTAAGAAGGGGCAGAAGCAGAAGGCCAAACCGGCGGCTAAAGTGGAAAGTGGAGAGGAAGAAGAGGATTTCAAAATGAAGACGACTGCTCAAAAGAAGGCAGAGAAGAAAGAGCGAGAGAAGAAGAAACGGGAGGAGGAGAAGGCCAAACAATGGAAGCAGAAGGAAAAGGAAGAAGCGGAAGGTGGCAAAAAAGAGCAGGTCAAACCAAAGGAGGGGGAGGACATTGCTGCTCCCAACAAGGAGGGGAAGGCTGAGGAGGAGCCAGAAACCACCATAGCGGCTGCTTCGGCAGAGCTGGAAGCAGAAGGTATGTATACGGATTAAAGGAAATGATGTAAAAAGGATCATGCTTGTGAGCCGGATAAAGTACCCCAGATAAGTACTTAATTGGTATTGGCGTTAAGTTTTTAGCACACTGCATTCATCTATTGTTAACAATCATGGATGGTAAATAGTGTGGTTGAACCAGCTTGAGTTACAAAATCATTTGTATTTCTTGACGAACCGGAAGTTTCTTTGAGATAAAGCGCAGCTATAAAAATATGCCGTGCAGACCAGGCGCACACTCTTAACTAATAACTGGAGGAATAAAACACCTGTTAAAAGGTTGCATCGAGTGCAGCTTGAGGCCTCGTTCAGGGTGCCAGCTGCAGGACTCTGAGGGAGGGCGGGTCGGAGTCTGTGCGGCAGTTTGCTGGGCGATCTGTGTTTATCCCCCAGCAGACTTTTCAGCGTTGGGGAGGGGGCGGGGTTACACACAGCAGGGTAAGTATCGAGGTTGCAGTCATGAAATCATTCTGAAGAATGATTTCATTGGCTGCCTAGGTCCCAGTGACGCTGCTGCAGCTCCAAAAAATGAAATTTTCGTTTAATGAAACTGTAGTCAGCTTCAACTCCTAGCCTCGGAGACAGGGCGGTTGCTACCCTGACAACCAGAATTCAAATTGAATACTTTGTTTCTCACGGCAGCACGCACAGCAGCACGCCCTCCCTCCGAAGCCAGCACCCTGAACGAGGCCTGAGAATTGAGCAGAAGCGCCTGCTCCTTTAACCTCAACTGCTGGCGTTTTCAATTTTTTTATTTTTAAGCAATACAATATTGCTTCAATATTCCTGTATGGTGATCATTGTGTGAGTGTTAAGTCCGTGAAGTAATGGTTTCTGTTCTGCACAGTTTGCTTTGAAATGTTGACATTTGACTTAAAAAATTTTTTTGTCAACTTCAGATGATGAGGGGGACAAAAAGAAAAAAGACAAGAAGAAGAAAAAGGGGGAAAAGGAAGAAAAGGAGAAGAAAAAGGGTCCCAGTAAAGCTACTGTTAAAGCCATGCAGGAAGCTTTGGCTAAAATGAAGGAGGAAGAGGAGAGACTAAAGAGAGAGGAGGAAGAGCAACTAAAACGATTGGAGGAGCTGGAAGCTAAGCGCCTAGAAGAGGTACTCCAAACGCAAATGTGACCGGTTTTTGCCATCATTTAGTCCTGGAGGTTACTGAAATATATTTCTGGTACCTTTTTAATGGAGCGACATGGCATCATTTAATACCAAGGTAGCATTTTCTCTTGCGCGAAGTGCTCTTTTCTTCACCCGTTGGTTTGTGTGCAGCAACCACAGCAGTGCTTTTCAAGGTTGAAATAAAGAAACATGTTAGCATTAGTAAAACACTTTTTAAGGGAGTGTTTAAGCCTTGAGCACATTCAGTAAGTTAACAGTTGTGCGTACCCTACCAGTTCTCATGTGTATGCTAATTTTGTTTACCTTTTCAAGTACTATCCTAAAACCTCTTCCCTGTACCACAGAGCATTACATGACTACATAAAGGTGTGAAATACGGCTATTAATTCGGGAAAAACAATGTTCTCACAACCTTGAAGAAAAGATAAATCTGTTTAATTCCTATATAGTTCGGAGGGAGTGCCATCTTTCTGTAGCTTTTGACAGTCACATAATGTTGTAGAGCTACTAAAGCAACATGCCACCCATCAAACCATAAAATACCATCTTTTAACAGCAAGTTCTTAATCAAGAAGTTGCTGGGAGAAGTGCTTGTAAGCATTAGTCATGTGTTTTTTCTGTCAGGAACGACTGGAGCAAGAACGAAAAGAGAAGAAGAAACAGAAAGAGAAGGATAGAAAAGAACGCTTGAAGAAGGAAGGGAAGCTGCTGACCAAAACGCAGAGAGAGGCCAGAGCCCGAGCAGAAGCTACGCTTAAGGTCCTCCAAGCTCAGGGTATGTAATGCATGTCATGGCAAACTGATTGGCTAATGCCATTTAGCAAGCTATTCTCCTTTTTTTGCGGCAAAGCAAAAATAATAGATTTAGTGTGATCATTTTCCACATATGAGTGCTCTGTCTTGCCTTTGGCGGTTTGTTTAGGTGGCATCAACAATCTTGGTTAGCCACTGTTTTTTATCTTTCGTCTTAAAGGATTCATTTATGCAATATCCTACATGTGTATTTTTTTTATTTTTTATAAATCAGTTGTGTAGTATTAGATAATACTTACGATTTTTTTTTATTCAACTTAATGCCATTTTTAATGAGTGTTAATATACTGATCATTCGTTGATTTCAATAGCAGGTTTTAGCACACTTTCCCAGCAGTGGAACATTTTCCTGTTTGTGATCATTTGTTGCAAATATTCCCAGCAGTTTGAGCTGTAAACTGTAATAATAATGTTACCTTGGTAATAAAAGGAGCGATTGTAGCTGCTGAGTTACTGACTGAAGGATTGATTGAAACTGAAAGGCAGCCTTTTAGTAAACCCTGGAAAGCAGGGTCTTTGCTGATTGATTACGGGAGAACAAATTGATCAGCATCTTAAGTAATTTGTGTTTAATAAAGATAACCAAAGGCTGCATATTTATTATTTAACCACCTACCCAGTGCAATTTTATGACCGTGATTGCATGTTTTACTTCTACAGGTATTGAGGTGCCATCCAAAGACTCTGTGCCAAAGAAAAAGCCAATTTATATAGACAAAAAGAAAAAGAAGCTGCAGCAACCCCAGATTAAAGAGGGTAAATCATGTTTTCTTTGCCTTTATTCTATTTATTCTGTGTTCGGGTCACATTGCATTTTAATTGTTTTATTGCTTCAGTTGCTTGCAATGTATCAGTGTGAACAATGTCTTCCAGCAGAGCAAACCGTTTCTATACCGAATAGTAAGTCATTTGTAATACTTTCAGAGCCAATCGAGGTGACTTCTCCAGCAGAAGATATTCCAGAACCTCCCGTATCTGCAAAGGAAGAGGCCCTCGTCTCGGAGGAGCCACCAGGTCAGTAATATCACGCGGATCCCGTAACTGTACCTTTCCATATTGGGGTACAAATTCATGTGTTAATACCCCTGCCTTTAAAATGAATATGTATAAAGCTTTGGTCAGGCAGCGGTTCCCAATGCCTAGACAGTGTTTTGTTCTATTTACAAAATGGAAATCGGAAACAATTTGCATACATTTAAAGCCACATAGGGTCTAAAGTTGCATTCCAATATGTGTCCCTAAGGCGCTCTACCATATTATAGACATCAGCAGGAAGCCACTACTGTGAGGAACTCCTGTTGAAAAGTGCATGTTTGATGCCATCGGGTTGCTGGGCAATACAGGGTAATGCTAGTAATGTCAAGATGTGCAATTTTATAACTACAGCCAGTCTATGCATCCAAGATCCTTCACATAATTAAATTAAAATGTTCCCCACTGTTTCTCATTAGCTGATGCAAATAAATTATATTTTATTTGTGATGTCACTTGCGACACGGGATGTTACAATGTATTGTACATCATCACTAGTCCTTCCACGGCTCTGTTGTACTGTATGTTGCGACTGAGGACCAGTGCAGGTACTAGAGAATCTCAGTATGTTGCAGTTTTTCTGATCCTTTCACTCTTACAAATGATGTCAGTAATCCAAGATTGCTTCCTTCTGTCCCCTAGAGAGCAAAACAAAAATGCAACATTTTGTGATGCACGTTTTTAATATGTTTAGGCTACATTTTAAAAGGGGCTAAAGGCTTTCTAAAAACGTTCATCTCCATTAAGTATGAGAGAGGAAATTAAATGTAGACCAGTAAACCTTTTAACAATCGTGATGGGAGGGAATTCCCTTCTCCCCTTAAACATGAAGAGCCGCTTTGTACCATGTAAATAATTATGCTGGTGGGGACCAGTAATGTGGCCTAAATAGTAAATCGTCTTGCGGTCTCAAGCAGAAAAGTATTTCTGATGTTCTAACAAACTGAGGGGCCTCTCACAAAGTTAACGAACATGCTTTTTCCAGAAGACCTTAATCAGGATAGTGAGACCGACAAAGAAGGTATTATGCTGCAGTTTGACGCATGGCTCTGTGGTTTCCTGGCAATGGGTTTTGGATTTTGTTTGTGTGGCGTGCTTAAAAGCTACATCTAGGCAGGAAGCTGTGACATCATGCTTGGCTTTTTCAGTAGATTCCAGTCTAATTAAAGCAGTACCTTTTTATTTGGACTAGCTCTATGCAATCAGAGAATAGAAATCTTAGCATTATCTTTTATATATGCATTGCTTAAATAGAAGTGGCATTGTGGTGTGCTTACATAGTGCTACACATATGCATACTTTTTTGATATATTTCCCTGTTATAAGTAACTGCTACTTTACCTCTACATATGCACATTCTATGTACCCTGTTTTGTTGGGCATTATTAACACTAACTTAAACACCTATTCAATATGCTATGAAGCATTGTCCCCTTTTTAGTCCCAATTAGTTTGAATGCAGCTTTTCTCTTCCAGCAGGGATAGATCTTTGTATCCAGTTTTACTCTTGCCGTGTTTTGTGCTCTGCTTGATTCATGAAGATGTGTGTGCTCTTACTTGAAGTTTAACCTAAATTAAGAAGTCGTAAACATTTGCTTAACATGATCATCCGGTTTAAATAAACACTTTTTTTTTCTTTTTTTTAAAAATGTTATGGAATTGTTTCCCCCTACTCGGAATACATCCATATTTCTATTTGCACATATTGCAAAGTATGTCGTTTAATAACTTGAACAGATAAAGGTTGGACATGGCAACTGTTTTTCAATCATCTTTGCTAATATGACTGTACTGTCTCACTTCTAGTAACAGAAGAAGAGGCGGGTGTGGATGACTGGGAAGCTATTATCAGTGATGAAGAGAAAGGTATGCATCTAGAGCTTTATGTATTGATTTTGTTGACGCTTTCCTGTGCATTTTCAGCCTCTGTTTAGGAGTGGAACTGGGCATCAAATGTTTTATATTATCTCTCTCTCTCTCCCCCCCTCCCCCCCTCCTCCTACTGAGCTATGATATACATAGTGGATGTGTCGGCAACCATTATTTGCAGTCAGAAGATGCTAGAACTAGCAATGAGATTTGTAGGAATGATGTTGCTAAGAGCGCTGCTTTCCTTCCTCATGCGTAGCCCAAGTTCCTGCTCTACTTTCTCTGCTTCCTATATTCAGGCTGGAAAAGAGCAGCTGGATCTCTTATCCTGTGTAAAGTAAGCAGTGGTGCCAGTAAACTAAAAGGAGCCAAAAAAAATGCTCCCAGGTGCTGAATCTCCTTAATTCTTAATGCAACCTTGGAGCATTTCACTTTTTAACTCGCAGGATGAAGGTTTATCATTGATTTGGTGCCAGAGGTGCCTATAAATGAAGTTATTTGGTTACTAAGCATACCGTCTGTAATGGCGTTGCTTGGGAATGGTGAATGTTTTAGGAGGTGCATTACCTGCCTCTCCATTGATGGCTTAGATTATACAAAATCATGCTCGGTTTTTGAATCCTTGATGCAATGTGATCTTTTTCATCAGAGGCAAAAACCGTCCACATCGAAGTTCAGGAAAAAAACGAAGAGGAGGATGAAGATGACGAGGATGAGGGTGACAGTGACGACGACGACGACGAAGGAGAGAGTGAGGGCAGTGACGATGGGAAGTCTTCAGAGGAAAAGCTGCCAGATTCTCAGTCTGTCGGGTCAAAACCTGCAGAGAAAAAGCCCAGCAAAGAGCTGAGCTCAGAGTCGGAGTCTGACTCTGATGATGACCGCACCAAAGACGAGCGACTGTACGACAAAGCGAAGAAGCGAATAGAGGTGCTTGTTTGTCTTTTGCAGCACCAAATGGGATGTCAAGAAGCTTGTCAAGCTTGTCAAGAAGCTGGATGCTTAAGGCCCCATTGATGCTTTTTATACGAAAAGGCTGGTCTTGTAGGATATATTCAATTGAGTTTCATAGGTAGTTAACACTATTTCAAAGGTGTACAGGAAGCAGAAAATATAGTTTGCAATGATTACAAATATTTAACAGAATTCTCATTTAGGTATCCTGGAAGTATTTCAGAAATGACCTTTAATACATATTTCCATGCATCGGTGTTAACCGCAAATAAAAAAAACTATTGTATTGGCTGATTTTGTTGGCCACTACAATTGTAACCAGATCTGTAAAATTCAGACCTGAATAAGCCCCTAACTATTTAAAAATAAAAAGTTAAAAAAAAAAAAAAAAAGATTGGTGGGCAGACTTGGGAATATTTTCTTTTCATTTAAATATTTTAAATACTTGAAGCACGTATCTGGAATGGTTTAGATTAATTTCTGGTTATTTCCTGTGATCAACACTCTTTTTAGCAGAGTCTGGGTGTTTGGTTATTTACGGGTATTTACATCCCCTAGAACAACCCTCTCTGTCCCTCAAACTGCTGAATGCCTTCCATGACACTGAAGGGGTGCTTAACAAAAATCAGATTGGTGTTTGGCAAGACTTCTGATATGGGCCTATTAATTTGTCAACTTTGTTTTGTCACCCCTGCTAGGTACCTAACTTTGCCTTGTATTGTGCTCTATACCCAACAGAATAAATGCAAAGAATAAATGCATGGCGTTTGTCCTCAAAGGCCAAATAACTAGAACGAGTTCACTAAATTAAAATTGCTTGCGTCCATTCCATTTTTCCAAGAGGCATGAAAGATTGTATGATTTGGAAATCACATGTTGGCTTGTGGCAAATGTGTGAAATAAATCATCACAAATGATAATCCTTAATATTTTCTTCCTTTCTTTTAGAAACGGCGGACCGAAAACCAGAGAACTATAAATACGCAGGTACTTCGTGCACCAGTCATATGTGTACTTGGGCACGTAGACACAGGAAAGACAAAAATCTTGGACAAGGTAAGATCTTCACTGGGTCTCTGCAGTCTTATTTGTGAGAGCTTCGGATTTTGTTCAATAAACTTCCACAGCTAAGTGGCAGAAAATGTTGTCTAAACTAGTTTTGCTGGGAGTCCCTTCTTTTATGGAGGTTTGATTGTGCTGATTAACTTTCCATATAAACAATTATTGTTCTGAAAGGAAAGTGGTAGTTTTAAAATCGTTGTCATCACAGCTGCACTGTTATTGAATGCGAGACTTCCAAAACGGATCAGATCCACAGGTGAGGGCTATATGTGTATATAGAACATTAAAGCCACTACACATGTGCATGTTAACAATTGATTGTCGGGAGCAGCCCAAATATGCCCGTGTGCATTTCGTGACCCCACTTAGCCAGTGAGTTTTAAGTCTGTTGCTGTTGAAATGAGGCTAGGATAATATGTGTCTATGGTATGTAATGAATTTGTAATTCTGAGACTAACTCGGTATGACTGTTCACAGTACATCGCAAAATGTTAATTCTTCATTTAGCAACACATTTGTACCTTTCCATGCCCTCTCAAACTGCTGCTCTGCAAGATATTTAAGCTGGAATGATGTTTCGGATGTGTTCTAATCACGTTAATTCAGAACATCTACAGTGTAATTTGATATCACCTTGCCCTGAGCATGCTGACATATGACATCACTTCGTAGTTTGAAAATCGTTGTAGTGCTCTGGCATTAAAACTTCAAATAGTTTCCATGTTACAGTGGTTGTCAAACAGGTATATGCTGCTGTGCAAGCTAAATCTAAAATGTATATGTTTATAGCTATACAGTATATATCTATCAGTGGTAAATAAAATGCTGGCTGCATAAAAAAACAACAACAATGAATGCAAGCTGTTGTGGTAATAGACTTACTGTTTTTCTTTACCAGATTGTCCCTTAATAAAGTAGTTGTTCTTTATGGCTGTACAATTTAATAGTGAAATAATGTCTTAATTGAAAAATGCTTGTTCTTCTAATCCCATCAAGAATACATGGTTAAAGTGCTTACGAATAAGATTTAAAGTCTCAGGTGGTTACTGCGTTTTTCTGCCAAAATGACATTTTCGATGAGGTCATTTTAAAAATGTAATTCTCTTCTCTTCCCCCTATGTTCTGTAGCTCCGCCATACACACGTACAAGACGGTGAAGCTGGGGGTATTACCCAGCAGATTGGAGCAACTAATGTCCCCCTGGATGCTATTAAAGAGCAGGCTAAGATGGTTAAAAATGTAAGGATAATTTCTCACTTTATTTTTTTTTTTTTTAGAGCATATTACAGCAAACTGAATAATATAGATACTTTAGCACACCATTTTTAATCTGTTTCTCCTGTTTTAATTTCTGATCTCTAATTCAGTTTGATAAAGAAAACGTGAAGATTCCAGGAATGCTGATCATTGATACCCCCGGGCACGAGTCGTTCAGGTATTTAAACGTAAACACAGTCTGTGTGCGTTCTTGCACATATTCAGTGATGAGCATCACCATCCAATGTAGTAAAAAGGTTTGCAGACTATATGCTGAGCTTCTCATGGTTCTGATCAGTTAGGGACTGCTGTCATGTGTATTTATAGGAATAAACCCTATTTTATTGCATGGACGCTGCTTGATTGAGTGTTTCCTAAATTGTACAATTCTTCAATTGCCAGTAACCTGCGGAACCGTGGAAGCTCACTTTGTGATATTGCCATTCTTGTGGTGGACATCATGCACGGTTTGGAGCCACAGACTATTGAGTCCTTAAACTTGTTGAAAACGAAGAAGTGCCCTTTTATTGTTGCTCTAAACAAAGTAAGTCACATTTTGTTGCAAATGGCTTTTTCCAGCCATCTAATATTTGAAGGTTATACATGAACAGGAAACAGTGCGAACTCGGCAATTGGTTTAGAATTGGCAGCTGTGCACAGCAAGATAATGGCAAAGTGTTTTTAGTGTCTTCAAGATCAAAAAGTATTCAGCTTACATAATACCACAACACTCGTCATTTAAGACTGCTTCTCTCAGGTTGACAGGTTGTATGACTGGAAGAAGAGTCCGGACACTGATGTAGCTGCAACATTAAAGAAACAAAAGAAGAACACTAAAGATGAGTTTGAGGAGCGTACCAAGTCCATCATTGTTGAATTTGCACAGCAGGTAACTGACAGGAGAAAAGTCTGACCTTCTGGATAGTGGTCCTCAAGATTGCTTCTTAGGCCGCGGGCATGGTGCCTCGGGCCGCGCTGAGCCGTGCGCCTGCTCTGCCTCGCCTGCCCAAGCTGGTGCTTTTTTGCGTCCTGGCAGGCGCGAGGCAGTGAGCACGTTTTGGGGGCGGGGCGAAGGCATGGCAGGGCTAATCCCTCGTTCCCATCGGATGGTTGCGGTCACATGACCGCTCCTCCGCTCCCCTCAGCGCCGAAATTTTAAATCTGGCTGTCCTGAAATTTGATGAGCGTCCACACGCATGCAGAAGCGTGCGGAAGGGGATACTAAAGCCACGCTGATTACAGATGAAGGGGGTAAGTTCATCTGCTCAGCGCGGCTCAGCGGGGTCTGGGCTACCATGTCCCAGGCCTTAGGATGAGAGCACATTGCAAAATCACCTAAGCTTCTGAAGTCCAGTAATATCATAGAGAGAGGGCCTGTGCAGGCATTTTAATTTCAGGTTTGGGAATTTATTGTACTGAAGAATAACAAGACTCAGACACAGACACACTCAGACACACTCAGACACACTCAGACACACACACACACACACACACACACACACACAC